>JANHFT010002070.1:107455-120848 GCA_032467955.1 Pseudoxenodon macrops
GAGCTTCATCACTTGAGACTTTCAAGAAAAGATTGGACTGCCATTTGTCAGAAATGGTGTAGGGTCTCCTGCTTAGGCAGGGGGTTGGACTAGATGACCTATAAGGTCCCATCCAACTCTGTTAATTTGTTAAATCTGATTTCAGTAGATGATTTGAAGAATTTCAGGAGAGAGCCTGTATTTTTTTCCCAAGTGTGCACATGGAATGACTAAAGTATTATGCATGGATGTGTATAAAGCGTACTATTTTTTCTGGTTTTCTCTTAGGTTGTTTCTCTAAAGTATAAAGTGAGCTGCCTATATTTCACTTTGGATCATGTGATCAGAAGATGAATGGCGTAGGACTTAGAATAGAGCATAATGAGCCACTGATACCTTCAGGAACAGTCATTACTGCAAGTTCCATGTCATTTAGGGGATTTCAAGGTGATAATGAGCAACTTGAATTGCACCTAAAAATAAACTGGAGCCTCAGTGCAGCTTGTCCAGTACTGGTGTAGAGGGCTAGAACTATACATGCTGCCACATTCTGGATCAGATGTTGTTACTGGATAGTATTCAAGAACTGCCCTGTGTAGAACAGTAATCCAAGCAGGAAATGGTGAGGGCATGGCTGTCACTTATTGATGAGTCAGATACACAGTTGCAGCCTACATAAACCTAGATCTTTTATTCTTATTTGATGCAATACAATGCTTAGGCATTATGAATATAGGTATTCTGAGTTATGAAAATCAAATATTTCAAGAATTACACTATATGTGGATTTCACTTGGAACTGTATTAAGTAGAACTTATTCATGGGCAAGTACGGTATGTATAGGATTACAGTTTCAATTACTAAAAGATTTGTAGACTAAGATTTTTGAACTATAAAGAACATTTCTTTCTATTAGACAATCTTATGAAGGAGACTTGGATTTATTTGTATATCACCCTGCTTTACTGGCCACCTGATCTGGACTATATGTACCACTGTATTAAGATGGGGTTTCATTCCTTGGAAATTTATGTAAAATTTCACCATGGTATAATAAAATATCAAATTATGACAAATGTAATTTAATATAGCCATGAATCATTTGCATGGGAATAAGCTTCCATCTCATTTCTGGATCAAGTTTCATCAAGGATAAGAGCATGAACCTTTGCATAAGTACTATTTACTTTAAAAATAGTAATCAGTGACTTCTCATTCTGCTTTCCAATAGACAATCAGTCCCTGCCAACTACTAAAAGAGGAAGGTCTTGCTTAAGTAGAAAAATATTATAGAGCTGGATTGGCACCCAAAAAACTAAAAACTTTCATCAATAAATGATATATGATTAAGACTATCAGGTTCTATAGGAGGTTAGAATGGGATTAAGTTATATTGAGTAAATATATTATGTAATGATTACAGACGCACTGAGTAAAAGAAATGCTAATTTGTTAAGCACTCAGTAATAAGATTTACAGAAGCTTTGTTCAACCTGATTCTTCTGGCCTTAATGGTTAGGACTTATCTGGTATACTTTATCTTAGAAGAGCTTGAGTTACAGAATCAAGGAAAATATTGTGTAGGTGATTTATTTTCAATCATTAATTCACCCAATGCTGACATTGTAACATAACTGAAAACAACAAAATTGCAAGATGTTTCAGCTTTGTGCAGAAAATCAAACTACTTTAGCCCACAAGCCTCCCATCATGTTTTGGGAAAACATTTGGATCATCAAAGCTATTCTATATACAACAACAGTTTATCAGAGCTTGCAATATTAATCGCATCTTGAAAGATAGATGGAGCCTTAGAGCCTAGGCTCAGTTTCACTTCTAGTATGATTTTCTTCCCTGTTCAGATTCAAGTTATTTGTCTTGATATAGAATCAACAGAAGCCATTTATTTATGTTGGCAATGGTGACCAGCACTACTCTCTGGGTCAATCACTTAAAAACTGTTGGGAATTATATCTTGTTCAAAAGACCCCACAGAAATGAATATGTAGACTAAAGGCTTAACTCATAAGCAACATGAGTACTTGCTAGGAATAGTGATGGAAATGTTATTAACAAGTTAATTAAGATCTTCATTGGTCTGTCTTTTAAAGAAAAATATAGAATAATTATCCCTTACTCAAAGTCTTTATAATTTTTTTCCATTCCCACCATTTAGACTTTAAACTATTTCATAGCAATCTATTTAAATAACTAGGTTTCATAGATCAATTGTGAATCTCAGCACTTTACAAGCTTTTTACAATTCAAAAAAACAATTTTGAAAACACACGTGTTAATAATGTAAAGTAATGCTATTAGAATAATCCTGAATTTGTTTGTTTGTAATTTTGTAACTTCAATTTATTACAGTCATTAGCTGCTGTCAAATTCAAAACAAGAAAAGACCAAAGCGAACAAATAAAAATATAAGCATTTAGTCTAGTCTTTCACTCTGGATTGCCTGCCTCTGTCTTGAAATGAAGTAATGAAACTCTGTAATATTATACATTATATTAAATAAATGATTTGTCTGCAAGAAGGAAATCAAGAGTTGTTATTTTATGTATCTTATAAACAAGAAGAAAATGCATATAAATAAATAGGGATCAAGAATGGCATGGAAATTATACTTTTGTAGTTTTTCCAGTTTAGTTTCTGAAGAGTTACTTAAATTCATAGTTCTGCTATTATATATTTTTAAAACAGATTTCTAAAAGCTCCTAAAAATGTCTCCACTAGGAATGAAATCATGTCTACATGAAAATGGCAGCTCCCGTCTCGTTCCTTCTAACATATTCATTGACATGGACAATGACATTTGAGCATGTCTGTATATTTGTTCTCTAACCCTATGAATGGTTGCTACAATAGTTTATCTGGTTAGCTAGGATTATCCTGGATACTCCTGTGATTGGGAAATTTCTGTAAAGAAGATTAGAATTTTAAATTTTGAGAAATCTAAAATTGCCAATTAGGAAAATTGCATGGTGAAATTCTGAAACTTGATTACCATTATTCACAATATCATCTAGAATTTGTCTTTTATTTCTAATAGGAAAATTGGAGTAAATGAGAATTAAAGTAAAAGATGCTTTTACTGGTCAATCCAGGTTTGCTAAACTTGAAATATACTGTATATGAAGTTTGAATCCAACTTTTCTATAACTTCAGTAGAAATAAAGTATTTGGGATTAGAAGGCCTTTTAAGATGATATTTTCACATATCACAACAAATTAATTATTGCTTCAGGATTTGCTTGAGTCTCTGCTATGTGATTTTGTTTATAGTGCTTTAACAACAACAAAAATACATACAAACAATGCTTCCTCTTCTCTAGTACTTATTTTTGGTCATAGTGTGAACCTTTAACTTATATATTATTTACGTATTTCCTGAAGGCTCTTTTTGTTGCATTATACACTTTCAATTGTTGTATTTATAAAACAGCAAATGGATTTATCCAAGGTAGAGTACCAAACACCATATCTTGGGGGAAGGGCGGGTGGGGAGGCTAGATATAGGATATTATGCTGAATCATGCATGTGCTATTATAGCACTATTAATGATTAAATTGATTTTTTATGTCATCAGGAAAACCCTGCATTGTCTCTGCAAGATACAAAAACCAATGTCATCACTAGCGAACTGGTACAAAATTCGTCTGAAGTGCTAAGAAACGTATTATTTCAGATGAAAATCAGCATAACCTAGGATCACACAAATGAACACATCACACTGGAAACCACACATTGAATCTTCAGTCATGCAGTAACTTACTGGATGATAAATATCTCCTTGCGTCTAAAGAAAAAAGAGGAATATCTGGAAACAAAACCCACTTGTAATTAAGTACTCAGATAGAAACCAGCTTTCTTATTCAAATGAACAGTTGTTCATGATAATACGCACCATTGAGATAGAAATTAAGTACAAAACGGACAGGCTTAAAAGGGCGTTCTGACTGCCTACTTAAATGAAAGTTTTCTTTTGTTGACTATTTGTTTATAAAGAAGCCATTTATTGGTTTATTTATATTCATTGATTTTACAATGGGTGTCTGGGCAGTGTACAAAGGATTAAAACCATCAAAGTATGATACAAAAATCTAAATCTAAATTATGAATGATAATAATATGTAACTTAATGTATGTCCATGTCTAACAATATAATATTAATCCATACAGATCAAACAACAAATCCACAACAGGGCTGCTTTAATTTCTGTTCCTATTGCCTGATCCTGGTCATTAATGCATTAATTAAAATGTCAAGCATTTTAGTGATTACTTATGCATGATGGTGGACATTCATGCATTTCAAAAAATATTTCTTAATTTTCAAATTCCAAAATGTTGTCCCTTCACTTAAAATAACCTGTTAATAGTATTAAGTTGAAATCAATAACTGAGGTCTCTGTTCTATTATTTGAAGTAATTACATTGATTGATGTCATCAGTTTTTCTGCAAATTCATCTGTTAAATTGATGTATTTTTTGAAGACTGCTAATTTACAAGTTAAAATTGTGAATTTAGATTTCTTCATTTTAATCAAATGACATTCCCGAAAAATAAGACCTATCCTGCAAATAAACCATGTTTTTGCATGTGCACCGAATATAAGCTTTACTTAAGTGCCGGTGCAGCCGGCCGGCCACCCATTCCATCTGGGTGCTTCTGGTGCCCCACGTGTCTCACACTGGGTTACCTCAGGACCCCTGCAGCCAGGTCATCCATGCCCTGACACCTGCCTTGCCTCATATAACAGGCTACCAGCCCATTTCTTCTGCTTGCTCACACAGCTGCAATGGAGCAGGAGGTCAAGCAATATGTTGGTGCCACAGCAGGGAGGTGAGGCAGGTGTCGGGGTCTGGCTGGCCTGGCTGATGTAAGCCAGTGCGAGGCACATAGGGCAGCTCCACCATCTGTCTTGTGGTGGCAGCACTCACATGCACTGCCTTGTGGTGGCAGCTCCTGTCCTGCCACAAGCAAGCAGAAGGAGTGGACCTCCCATGTACTCTTAAAGTACACAGGAAAAGAAAAGACATCCCCAAAATTAAGTCCTAGTGCTTATTTTGGAGCCTAAAAGAAAATAAGACCAGGTCTTATTTTCAGGGAAACCAGATATATCATCATTCTGCCCAGAATGGGCAGCCATGTAAATTTGTGAAATAAATAAAAAAATTAAAAAAATGGAAAAAATATTTAATGAAATTTCCACATTAATCTTCTTCAATACTGCAACATATAACATGGTCATATTAAAAACTCAGTCAAAATATTTTCTCATCAAGACCTACAATGTAATTTGCAATTAGCAGTTTCCAATCTCTTTACATTGACAACTATACTAGCAGGAAAGGTTTTGGGAGCCATTACATAAAGCATGGCAATGTAGCATCAGCAGTCATTCTAGCATAAAATCTTGTCTCTTATTTCTCAGATATATGTAAATTCAAAAAGTTTAAGTTGCCAAAATCTTGGAGGTTCACCTAATTGTATGAGTTTTTTTGTGTTCTGTCACAAATCTTGCAAATGATAGCAACAATATCTCACTAAGTAAAGTAAAGTAAAAATACAATAACATATATTTTCCTTCTAGGTAAATTCATTAGAATTAGTGGCAAAAAATCTTCAATAGAAGATGCTGCAGAAACACTTTTGAAGAGTAATGTGAAATATTTTGTTATAATCTAGCCATTTAATTTTCTTCCTTCCTTCATTTTTCTACTTAAATCTCAGAACAATATGGTAAAGAAAGCTAAAGTTAAAAAGTTAAGCCATACGGTGAAAATTATGAGTATTCATGAATTCTGATCTCCTGAAACAAATCCAGAATCTGGGATATATGCTATAGCTTGAACTTGATTGCTGACAGATTTCAGAGATACTATCAGATAGCAGAGAGCAATATGTTATTGCATTACTTTGAGACCAACAATATATCAGAGTATTATTAGTGCCTTTACATTTCTGCATCAAAAACACTTCAGCTCAGGGATATAATGTGTAATAGCAGGGCATGAAACATAAAGGTGCCCTTCTCTCTTATCCCAACATGGAGAAGACCAAATGATTATCTAAATTCCTGAGAGAAGTGTCTGGAGGTCACCCTTTGAAAGAGGATCTTTGTGACCTGTGCAAATAAGAATACCGCAAATACTTCTAAACAAGTAAAAGGTCACAATAGGGTCATGGCTTCAGACCCCCAGAACTACTGTTTTGCCTAAAGAGTTTGCTTACCGTGTAAATCTTTCATCCTTCATATCCAGGTCTGCCACTGTGATCAACTGGTCCAGTTTAAATTTAGTGTCAATAATTTCTGCATCCCGCGGAGAATATGTACCCCCTTCTTTTTGCTTTTGACGAATTCTAAACCAACACAAAGGATATTGAATAAGATGCAATATTTAATGTTATTCATAAACCTCAACCTCACTGGAGCATTTCTGAAACATGTTCTCCAATACATAACTATAAAAAATGAATTTTAATATAACTCATTCCAAGTGATCTTGCATAGTATCATGCTTCAATTTACAAAGTCCTTGAAATATGGAAACTATGCTATAGCTATTCAATAAAAGGAAAAATATAAATTTAAAAATGCTTGTTATTTTTTATGTTTTAAATTTTGGGGATGTGGTATCATTACAAAGATTTCCACTTCAAATAGATAGCAGTTTTTCATTTATCTGTATATAATACACATTAATGTTTCAATTTTAGCAGTATAGCAAGAAGAAAAAAAGATACTACAAGAAATAACTCCTATCCTCATTTTCTGCTGTTATATCAGCTGTGTTTACCTGGCAATAGTCATACTGATTTCTCCTATCAGAAGAATACTATACTATCTTATTGGTCTTTAAGTAGAATTGAGTTGTAATCAATTGTAATGTTCAAAGTTGCCTTCTAGCTGTCCAAAATTGGTTGCATTTTAATTAGAAAGAATCTCCAGTTTTCCAGTAACACAAACGGATAAAATAAGAAATAAAACCTCTATAATATATAGATACGCAATTGATTATGTGCCATAATCATAATATGGTGCTGACTCTTAGCGACCACATAAATTTACATGTATACAAGTAGATTTACATGTATACAAATACCATATTTTTCTGAGTATAAGACGTACCTTTTCTCCCCCTAATTGGGGCTGATACTTTGGGTGCATCTTATACTCCGAATCAACAGAAGCCATTTATTGTAGCTTTTTCAAAGCTTTTTCAAACCTTTTTTTCAGACCTAATGAGGTGAGTGAAGAGTGAAGTGATCTTTGCAGCCTTTCATTGCTACTCCCTCCGAAGAAGCTTTTTTTCCCCAGCCCTAAGTCTTTGCAGGGTTTTTCATTGCTATTCCCTCCAAAGAACCTTTTTTTTCAGGTGCTATCGATCTTCTGGCCTCTGCATGCTTTGTTGATTGGTTCTCTCTATCAGCTGTGCTTTAGAAGCTGTTTTCCCCAATCCTAATCAGGGGATAAAATAATGTGTGTCTTATACTCAGGTTAATTATTATACTCCCAAAAATACGGTAATTAAATGACCCTGACCATTTTCAGGTTACCTGAAGTGTTCCTAGAACCACCTAAAAGCCAGTCTATGTTGAATTCAATATGTTAATTAATAACAACTTGAATTGATTTCCACTCAATTTAGGTGACTGGAGAAAACTAAGAATTAGTCCAACTGATAATATAATGTATTCTGCAGGGTTACTGCCATTCTCATAAAATAATCTCCTAAAATGTCTACTGTGTATTATTAACATAATATGAAATAAATTTCTTTTTTCCATTCCAACTTTTCTTCATTCACATAATTCAGATTCAGAAAAGACAAAATGTAGTGGTTTGAGGGGAAAAAAACCTTCTAGGTATAATAATGGCCATTAGATTAGGTGGCTTTTAAAAATAAATTTAGATGAATTGATAGAGAAGTCTTGGTATACTAGCAGGACCAATAAAATGGAGGTGTCCAGAAAAAGGAACATTTTTTGTTCATGGGCAAACAGGATATAGTCATTTTCTCTGTATGTTACTTTGGTTGATTAAAAAAAAAAAATTCAATTAGAACAAGCCTGGGAACAGGAAGCTTAGCTGGATGGTCTGTTTTAACTGCGCCTTATATGTTATAACTGAAGCTGTCCATTAAGGGACCCAATTCTTGACAAAGTCAGCTGATAACATGCCATGAATAATTATAAAGATTAGAAAGTTGATTTTCCTATGTAGCACTATAAGAAGCTTACATAGATGCATCTTGTACTGTATATATATATATATAGACATAGACATCTAGTTATTTTCTCTTCAAATTTCCTGCTGTTCATCTGAATAGCATTTTCAGTGCTTTTTTGGCTAAAAGTTTGAAAGCAACCCTGGTGATATCTCCCGACTTTATAAATTCAGGAAATCATAATATGGAACTGAGTTAAATGAAAACACGAACGACGCCTGGGAAGAAGATAGTAAGAAGCTGAACCTCAGCCATTAGCCTGGTTAAATGGGAAAAGTGGATTCAGAATTCACTTCAGTGCTTAATTTTCCAGTTGCATGGCCCCTGTTCTCCCATCTTTCCTGCTCACTGCCCTTCTTCAAGCAATGCACAACTGAGAAAAGCCAGATACCATTTCCTGAACTCCTTCTGAGTGGTTTGACTTCCTCCGGCAATTTCCATGTCTTGAATCTGATTTGATGAGACGCACTTTCATTTTGCCAGCAAATATAATCACTTCTTAAGTGTTCTGCTCCCTGATGCTTGCTTGAAGGGAACGTTTGCCCTGTTCCAAAGCTTGGCCAAAACAGTCTAGAATTGAAGAGAGCTTATTACAGAGATGGTTTCCACAAAACCCATAAAGTGTCAGATTTGCGTAGGACCCACCAGGATTTCAGAACTATCTTTTGAATCTCTGGCACGCTCCCATGTAGAATAATAGCATAACTATTTTTGTTTCTCCTAATAGAGTTGTAATGTTTGCTGGGAATAACCTGTGTGAAGCAGTCTAAACATAAGAGCACCAATGTGCCTACTGTCCCTGTCTTACTGTCCTCATTTATCTGTACTTACTTTGTATATGTTTATGTTTATACCTACACATGCTATCTTGTTTGACAAAATAAATAAACAAACAAACAAACGTATTAGCACGCATGTTTCAACAAAAATTGCAGTCACATGCTAAGACATAAAGACGTGGTCATGTGTCCAGGTAATCACTTTGCTATGGATATTTTCAGCCCTGGAATGACCCAAATAGCCTTTGTCCCTACAAATTGAAGAATAAAAAAAATAAGTCTCAGTACTGATCATGTTTACAAGTCTTTTTATTTTATTTTTTCAGAGAAGACGCAGCAGCTCTGCACTGTCTCTTTTTATTGTTTTATTAGTTTATAATATAGAAAAATACAAAAGGAAATAGTAGGAAAATAAGGGAAGGGAAAAGTATAGGGCAAAGGGAAAAAAGAAAGTACAGGTATTGACTTCCAATTCCATTTGGTGCCGTAGAATAAGATAATAGCATCAAACCTCAACTTTTTACTTTTATATAATAATATAAACTAGCCATTTTTTATAACAGCAAATTGGTAAAATCCAAAATCAGTTTCCTTTTTTTCTACCTCAAGCACAAAGTCCAGAAGTGGTTTCCACATAGAAATAAAATTAATTGCATTTTTCCTTTGATAAAAGCAATCAATCTGGCCAATTTTGCTAACTCCATCAACTTTTGCAACCATGCATCCATTATAGGAATCAAAGCATCCTTCCATTTTTGTGTTTAAAGTAATCTTGCTACTGTCAACATATAGAACATCAAAGTTCCAATTTTTTTCTGTCTTTTTCCATTAAATCCAAAAGAAAAGTTTCTGATTTTATCTTTATAGTCACTTTCAGAATTTTTTGTATTAAGATGTGAATCCTACTCCAATATTTCTTTGCTTTATCACATGTCCACCATAAATGATAAAAGGGCCCTTCTTTACATTTGCATTTCCAATATTCATTTGAAATACATTTATACATTCTTGACAACTTATCTGGTGTTAAACACCAAAGATAATTTAGCGTAAAGTTTAGACCTTTCGTCCACATATTCTCCCATTGTTCAAGCATTACATTATATCCAAAGTTTCTTGCCCATTGAGTCATGCAATGCTTTACATATTCATTCTTCAAATTCAAATTCAATAACAATTAATAGACCTTAGCAATAATGTGTTCATCTCTACCTTGCAGTAAGATTTCCAGTTCATTTTTCACAAAGTCAAACCCATAACACTTTTTGTCTGACTTAAATCTTTCTTTCAATTGTAAATATGTAAACCAATAACAGACACATCCTTCTAATTCTAATTCCTCTTTAGGTTTGAGGATAGGATCACCAAAATTAAAATATATCATTTGACCATAAGTCCACCAGTTTGGCTTCACCACCATTTCCTTTCTTTAAAAAAACTTACTGGGGAGACCCCAGAGACGCATTGTCACAGAAAACCTTGTTTTATGTTTATTCCAAACTCTTAGAATTGCACATCTAACAAAATGGTTATTATAATTGACATTTACTTTAACCTTGTCATACATATCTGTCATAAATATCTGTGCCATCCAAATCTTACTTCATGGCCCTCTAAATCAAGTCACCTCTTATTCTTAAGATTAACCAACTCTTTTAGCCAGACCAAACTAAGCATCGAAATACAATTTCAAATCTGGTAAGCACCAAACTTCCTTTTTTCTTAGCACTGATCATGTTTATAAGCCTTGAGTAGAAAATTGTACCAGTTTTACACCACAACAACATGACAATATAGGTTACATTAAGAGTTAGGGCGACCTTCTTTCCTTGGAAGCTTTGCAAAAATTCTGAGTTTGCAGTTTTTTTTTATAGTTAGCCCATTAATATATTCCAACCTATTTTTAAACATTTATTATTTTGTGGTGTTCTCTTTCGCTATGTGTTAGTAACTTTGTTTTGCTTTTGTTTCTATGCAGTCCTCAAGCAATTTCCCAATCAAACATTCACTAGACATGGAGATTCTAAGCTTCAGCAAGTTGGCTACATCATATGCCCTCAGGCCATGCCCTGGGTCTTATCAAACAATTTAAATTTGTAGAGAACTATGTGCTACTTTGCTTATATTGGCCAAATGTAGGGAAACGCTACAGAGTTTAATTTTTCCTCATTCTCTTGTAAAGTGGGCATAACCATCTTAAAGACCGCAGTGATTTCTCCCCAAGGAACTTTCTAAGCATGATTATCTTTGTGCCTCTTGTCATGCACACAATTTAAAGGATAACAAATGTTGCCATAAATAATGGTTTTGAAAAAGTCCAACATTGACTGTGAAAACAAGATGTGGTTAACAAATCCACAGCTTCTATCAAACTGTGTTCAACTACTAGAGAGTCTAATGAAAATTGGCTTATGAACATAGTTAAGTCAAAAGTGTTCCTTGAATTCCTGTTTGTTTACATGCTATAGCCTTATCGACTGCTTCAGAAACATTTTGCACTCCAATATTTTCTTACTTTTCTAGGGGAAAATATATTTTATCTAATTTGGCTCTACATGACATTACTGAAAGCAAAGAAAGCCAGTTCTATGCAAGATTGGTACTTCCCTCACTCTAAATATTCCCATTTCCCCTCAACCTCCTTTCCCACATTAAAAAAGCAGCTTTTCTAGAAGCAAAAACATCTAGTTTGACTTGAACCTCATTAGAATTTCCTAAATATGTTTCAACTGTAAATATGTACTGACTCTCCCTCACTCTGTGTGTGTGAATAGATTTTCACCACTCTTTGTTTACCATGGGAAGTAGTAAAACAAGGTGTTGATAAGAGATTTAAAATGCTTTTATGTCTTTCATCTAAAAGTAAAGGTAAAAAAAATAATGCAGGTGACTGAGCATTTTTTCCCCTTCTGTTCAGTCGTGTGTGATTCTCACAGACTGCCTCTGGACAAGTCCCTGCAATTTTCTTGGCAAGGTTTTTCAGAAGTTGTTTCCCATTGCCTCCTTCCTAGGGGTGAAAGACAGTGACAGACGCAAAGACAGACCTTAGGCACTAAGCCAGCCCCCACCTGGCTTGGTGCCTAAGGCAGGACTAGAACTCACAGTCTCCTGGATGAACAATGGGGAAAGAATCCAGCATGCCACCCCGTGTTTATTAAAAGAGAAGCAGAGGTTGATAATGAAGAAACTCTTACTTCGAGAGTTAGAAAAAGAACATTTTGGGTTAGCTTCATTTTCATGTTTACTTTCCACAAGAAATTGTCCAAACCTGACTTCTTTTAAACTGGGCACTTCACACATTACAGATGCATAAAGCATAATAGGACAGAACTACTCTATCTTGTGAATAGTCAACTTTCTTTTACGTAGTGCAGTAAAACTGCAGTTTGAGATGGAAAATCCATATAAAGGGAGGAAGAAGCATTTTTTTCCCCACATCCCTCTGGGCAAACCTTGTATTTTCTGGAATACATTTCTAGAGTGCAAACCAGTTACACACAATAATTAACCAGGGAATGTAATCACATTAACTAGATGTAATTTTAATTTAATTTAAATGCAAATGAAATCAAATTTAGTTTTTGTCTTGACTCCCACCTACTTTTTTGAGCGCAATCATAGGCATGGTATTCAAAGAACATTTGCGGTTTCTTGGCCCAGAAAAGTTATATGTCCCTGCTTTAAGCAAAGCGTGGCCTGTTGATGAAGATCCATGTGGCTAAAACCTTTAAAAGGTTATGTGGAATATTTTGTTCAAGCATGTGACTCTTGAATTTGTCAGTAACTATGAAGTTTCCCACAATTGTGCAGTGGCTTATATGGTATAATACTATTTATTATGCCTTTTAGTTGGATCAAAACAGGGTTTTCTTTTTCTTTTCTTTTCAGAATCATAGAAATAAGATGGGCCGTGTTCTATAAATAAATAGATGTGTTTTACTTTTACAATTGTTTAATTTTAAATTTGCTTAAATTGGTAAGGATGATAAGAGTGCATGTTGTAGAGCACAACATGAAGAAGAAGAAAATAAGTAGCAGCTGGCAACTTCCTCATTGTGGACAATTTGAGATGCTTCATTAAAAAGGCCAAAGCTTGAATGCTGAACAGAGCCATTTTAATCAGTCCTCTCTCCATTATATATTTCAGCATTTGGAAGAATTAAATAGATTTACTTCAAGGTAGTACAACTAAGTAGTTAAAATATATAATCTCAATTGAGCTTTTACAGTATTTTAGGAACCAACACTGTGTAGTAGGGCATTGACCGCAGAGAATTAAATGGGGAGAAAACTTGCCTTGGGATGTGGTAAGAAGAAAGAGAATGGGGAGATTTGAATGAACAGTATATTCCTGAGCATCTCAGTGTCCTTAAAAGGGAGGTTATTTTAGGTTAT
>JANHFT010002070.1:126495-139649 GCA_032467955.1 Pseudoxenodon macrops
ATTACATTATTTTAGTGCTCTTATGTTTACAATTCTTTTCATTTCTCCATTTTTATTGTTGTAAGTTGCCTAGAGTAGCCCCGCAGTGAGATAAGTGGCAGTTAAATTTAATAAACAAACAAACAAATACTATTGAAATGAATCATAGCCATTTTATTATCCTACCAACAGAGATAATTTGCAAATTGTAAATCTGTTACAATAGATTTACAATTTGTGAATTGTAAATCCCAAGTTAGAATCAGTAGCTATCTCTTTTGCTATCCAACCACTTCTAGTCATTTTTTTTTAAGATAGGAAATTGTGCTTATTTATCTTTGAATAACTTAACTTATTATTGAATTATATTACTAAGGTAGAGATTGTGCAAATAAAACTGAGTGATGTTTCACAAGAAACTGGAAAGTATTAATCTCTTTCACAACATTATTGATGTAAAAAATGTATAGGGCTACCCATAGTGTTATTGCCAAAACAGGTTTCAAGTTATTTTAATCCCTATTATTATTTGAATTCAATTTATACTGGATTAATGGAACATGTGTTTTAATAAACTTGTTCAGAATTTCAGCCTTCGTATACTTTTAACAAATTACTCAATTCAGTATTATGCCACTTGTGTAAGATTTAACTTTATTTTGATAACTTGCATTATAATGCAATCAAAATAGTATCATTGGTTATAACCAGACAGAGAATGATACAAGATATATGCTTATTAAATTCTAGTAACTAGTGTATAAAAACTCAAATGAAAGCAAGCTGATGTTATATTTCTGCAGTCAGTGTCTTTACTATTTATAACAGTTTACCTTTAATATCTGTTGTTATTTTAAGCTGAATCTTTGGTCCTGCACCAGCACTATTGATTGCATACACCTAAACAAATAAAACATTCTTTAACATGTTTAGTCTAACACTAATTAATGCATCAATTAATTATATTTCATCTATAGGGATACATATATAACATAAAAAGTACATGGGAAAATAAGATTTTATTCTGAACATATCAATAACTTCATTGAGGCTAGTGGGTCTTATTTCTATGTATAGAACATGATTTTTCTTTTTGTTACTGGTAATCATTTTTCATTATATATTTTGACAACTTCAAGATTATTGAAATAATTATTGAACCGTGAACTGGACAGCCAATAAATTAAAATATATAAATTAAAATGAATAAATAATATATTTAATTTATTCATTAAAATGAATAAATGATATATTTAATTTACATTTATTAGTGATTGTGGAGACAAAAAGTTCAACTTACACTGATATTATATGTATGTCCTCCTTTTAATCCCTCTATCATGGCAGTGATTGACTTGTTTGTTCTGTCTATAATGCTTAGATTATAAACCTGAAAGGTGTCTATGTCATCATCTTTATATACCATAGCTTGATATACTTGAATATTCCCATTGAGTTCAGAGGGTGGCACAAACATCACCTGAAATTTTGTTACTTCATCTGGTATCTTCCAAAACGTTACATTGTTAAGTGGGTTCTTGGGCACTGAAAAAAATGAATAGCCGATGAAACAGTTAATTAAAAATATTACTAAGCAAATCTAGAGTCTAAAAGATTAGGTCTGTTGGCATTTTTGCATAATAATGATAAAAAATGAACTTGCGAATTATGGTTTTGGCAATGCGACAGGATAGATTATAGAAATAAGAGAATCATGATGTAACTTTAGAGAGAGAGGTTAAAATATATTTATATTTATAAATGCCACGAAGCATCAGAAGCCATTTATACTTTTTTTCTTACTTTTCTATTTTTCTTAACTTTTTTCTTTTCCTACACATTTTGCTTTTTCTTTGAATGTTTTTTCTTTCTTTGAAAAAGCAATTAAATAACTCCTTAGTGAAAAAAAAATGGCATAGGTTTTTAAAAAGACCTTAAAAGCAAAATCTATAGTGAATTTGCCTGTACTGTATTGCATTTGGGGAAAAATATAAATATACTGGGTTTTTTATATTCAACAGATTGACCATGCCTTAAAGTTGAAGATAATAGCTGATAATTTAAAGTCCCCTGTGATATTAAGTTCCAGGTAAATCAGATAAAAGTTACATGGTTCACCTTTCTTTTCAAAAGAAAAACAGAGAAGCTGAAAGTTTTAATGGCCATGAGGGGGTTGTATTTAGATTTTGTTCTCTGTGTGATATGACACTGCATGTGATACTTTGTTGTTTTAGAGAAGCATTTAAAAATTATTTATGCTTTTCATTTTTGCTTACAGCTTTGGTTGTAATTTACTTTGTAAAATTTATGTACTCAGGTAGTTAATAAAACAAACGAACAGAATGAGCGACTTACCTGCTTCAAAAGTGGAAACAATAACAGAAGAACTAGACTTGCCTTCAGTATGTGCAGTCTGAACATCTTCTACAAAAGCAGTGACTACTATGGAATACCTTGTAAATGCTCTCAATCCTGAAATACTGAGGGTTTTATCTTCATAATTTGCTTTGACAAATGAAGCTTGATAGTAATCTGTATCCACCTGTACCCAGCAGGTACAAAAACACAAATGTTTATTAGATTATTCATAAGAAACTATGGGTGATATATCATCACGGGAAAATAGAATTAACAGGACTGAATGGTCATCTACCTGTGCAAGGAAAAAAAGTGCAGAGCATGTGTGGGATGGGTAAATTTAAGGAATAACACAAACAGACACAGCATGCATAATGACTTTGTCACGCTTTTTTTTATCCAGTACTAATGCAATAAATTTTCTTTAGATCTTGTGTATGGCTATATATACAGTGGGGAACCTTTAATCCAGAAATCATTGGCATAATTTTCCAGATATTTTTCTGTGAGAATACTTTGTAATGCATAAAATTGGAGATTCATCATGCCTTTGTTCTCTCGATTTTTACATCTTAGGACCCAAAGATTTTTACATCTTAGGACCCAAAATCACAAAATACACTATTTCATCATTGTTCCATTAAACAGCAGACTATACACAATTGCTATACTTGATTGCTTCTAAAGGACCACAACCCTATAGATCATCAGGCCTCAACTGAATATTTAAATACATGTGCAGATATTCTCTTTATATGTGATGTATGTAATGTCCAAAGATAAAACTGATAATATCGCAGGACTGATTCCTAAAGTATAAGTAGATGAAATATAATAGTTTAAAGACTAAATGATAAAATGCAGTCAGATAAACTTATGGAATCTATAAAGGATCTTTGTACACATAATAGATTTGCAATGCGGCATCTGAGATATTGACCAAGTCCTAGTTTTGGACATCTGAGCTAGAAGGCTTTGCTTATCTTAATATTGGAATCCAGTTGTACACGCATAAAGTCAAAATGTTCACGAGAGGAATGATTATTTTTATAAGGTGGATTCAGAAGAATCCACATGGGATCTCCATTTCAAATGGATAAATCAATGATGGAATTAGAAAAGGTCCCAGAAATAGAAAAAAAACAAAACATTTCATAGAAATGAACACCAAAACATTTTCACATGTTTGTCTTATTCCAGTTTTCTTTTCTATTATGAAACAGGGAAAAAAAGAAAACAAATGCCTACAGTAGCAGTCCCATAGGGTCATATCTACTGAAGATGCAGCTGCTAAGAGACTAAGATAGTTTAAACACATATTTTATTTGACAGATGTGCTTTAGTGTCCCCACTGAGAGTTAACCTTAAATAAAGATTCTGATGTACAAAACAGATAGTGATTTCCTGGGATAACTATCAAGGGACAAAGTATTTCTTCATATATCACTGCTCATTATAACAACATAGGAACATAATAAGACTTCTTCCATTTTCACAATCCTAAGCTTTGTGCTCTGTTTGATTGGTCCACAGACTATTTCCCACGGAAGACTAAGCTAAGCTTAGCTAAGTCATTATCATTAACTTTTTCCTAGCATGTATGTGTTTACACACAGTGCACACAAATATTCAGCTTAAGAATAATACTGGGGACAATATGATGCAGAGAATAAAAAGCATTTGGAGATTTTAAATCCTTACTTAGTAAAGTACCACACTGGGTGGCCAAAGGCTAGCCTCAAAAAAGCTGAAGTAAATCATATGTGTTAAAGGGGGCTGAAAAATGCAATAAAAATGATGTAGGGTTGGTCATCACTGAAAAGCAAGAAATACTTGATCCTTAAACAAACAAGAAAATGAAAAGAAGTAAGAGGAAGGAAGGAAGGAAGGAAGAGAGAGAGAAAGAAAGAAAGAAAGAAAGAAAGAAAGAAAGAAAGAAGACAATATATAACTGAAACAGTTAAAACTAACAATAAACAAAAATAATAGCTAGAGGATTGCTCAAGGTTTTAGTGTATGTAAAGGCCTCAAGGGAGAGGAGGAGACATTCTTATTATGCGAATGAAATACTATTTGTAATACATTGGATTTATAGTTTAATCAATTATTATGGCCAAAGATAAAAAATTCAGAATAATATTGCAATAGTGGAAAACATCATATATCTCTGCTTTACAAAATTGATACATGCCATAGCAAATTCCATTAAAAATAAATCTTTCTTTTTATTATTTTAAAAAGAGAGAGAAATCAGTATATGCCGTAAATAACAATAAATAACATTAACAAATTAGATAATTAAATTAGATTTAATTTTTTATATAATACTTGTGACAGTGACCGTACAAATAGTGCTTAGAGCACTGATGCTATTTGAGTCACATCTTCAGAAGCTTAAATGGAAAGTAAGTAATTGGAATCTTCCTCAAAGAAAGTACCATATTTTTCAGACTCTAAGATGCACTCTTCCCCCCAAAAGTGGGTGGAAATGTGTGTGCGTCTTATAGAGTGAATGTTGCCGAAGCCCCACCCACCATCCCCCTTCAGTCTCTGCCTCCCAGCAATTTGCCTGCTTGCAGAAAATAGCAAACAGCCTGATTTAGCATGAGCAGCTGATTGGCGGTTGGATCGGTCACCTGGAATACTGCTGATCAGCTGTTCCAGGCTGTGAGGATTGCCACTGCCTATGAAGAGGCTGAAAATGGGATGCACGGAGGCCGAAAATGGGATGTGCCGAGCCCAAAAACTGGGCACACAGAGGCAGCGATGGGCACCAACAGTGGTGATGGGCAGCGGAGATCTCCATAGCCTGGAACAGCTGATTGGCGATGTTCCGGGAGGCTGAGTCAATCAGCTGCTTGTGCTAAATCAGGCTGTAGTGAAGCTGACCAGGCTGTTTGCTGTTTGCTGTTTGCTGCAACGAGGCAAATTGCTGGGAGGTAGAGGCAGATTTTCCCCCCCCCCCTTGTTTTCCTTCCCAAAAGTTAGATGTGTCCTATAGTCCGGAGCATCTTATAGTCTGAAAAATACAGTAATTAGTCTTCTGAACTAAATTGATAATGTAAGTACAGTTTATCCTCAACTTATGACTACAATTGGAACTGGCATTTCCATAATAAATCATTGCTTTTATAAGCTGAGTTTGACCTGATTTTACCACAATTTTTACAATGGTAATTAAGCAAATTATACAGCTTCCCCAATGGGAATCTGTTGCTGAAAATCAATCACAAAAGCTGCAATTGGTCGTAAAGGAGCCGGTTTCCAAATAGTCTAATTGTGATCACATAATTATGTCCTGTACATCACATAATGGGGCCCTGTACTTATCTATACTTACCTGTAAGTGTAAATACAAGTCATAAGACATTTTTTTCCTGAAGTCATTGTAATTTTAAATTGTTGTTAAATGAATGGTGATAAGTCAAAGACTATTTATCATTATATTTAGAGATATCTTAGAATGGTGATATTATCTAAGACCTTAGGAACTCAGAGTCTTCACACTTATTCTGTGTGTTCCTTCATATGATTTCAAGGCCATTATGCAGTCTGAGGGAATCTGTTCAGACTTTTCATAGAATTGACAAGTACTCCTCTTTTAGCTATGGCTCATAGAGCAATTGTAAATGACAGTGATGAAAAAGTAACTATGATCACTGATAGTTTAGCAACCAATTTTCACATTTCTAACCTTCACAGGTCGGTAAAGCAAAGCAAAGGAAAGCTGAAATAAGGACAGTTGTGGTGTTACCTAGTGACCATTTCACTTTATGACTGATTGCCAGACCCAATTGTGGTCACTAAATGAGGACTGCCTGCATTTGGGAGAGAGGTGAATTAGAAAGGATAAAAAGAATGCTATTAGAAGCAAAATGATATCACCACTAACTTTTTTATTATGGCTCAATCCACTCTTTGCTTTTAACCTTGCCTACTAGGAATCTTCCAAACAGATATTCCTGAGAGAAAATAGTTTTAAAAAGATAAAAGGTTGCCCAATCCTGGAACATCTTATTAGATTATTACTGTTAACATATCAGCTGCATCTTCTTTGGTCCAGTGGGCAATATCTTGTATTCAGAAGACTGGCCAAAAGCTGCCTTTAGCATTTTTGGGGAAACTAATGGCTCTAGTTGGTAAGATTCTGCATATTTTCTATTTATTCCCAAATATCAAGATACACCACTATTGATTTTCTGTTTTGCTGCCAGGGGAATACTGAAGGTGTAAAAAGAGATGCAGAAGCTGCAGGTTCCATGTTCTTGTTGTATATCTGTACTAACATTCAAAAAAATATTATTAAATAGCTGATTCCTAAGTAAAACTCTGCTTTTACTTACTATATGAATAATCCAAGAATAGAAGACTTGAAATGACTTACTGAGGAAATATCAATGAGGTAGAATGTTGGTCCAGTAATTATGGTAGGTTCATTCCAACTAATATTAATACTGTAAGGAGATGTAGCTACTACAATTACATTTGCTGGAGGAGCATCTGGAGCTACAGGGAGAAAAGTAAATAAAAAGATTAAAAAAGATTTGTATCGAAAACTGTCGTTCTGAGCCGTCAAGTCTTTGTTATTATGCAATAACATTAATTAATACAATTAAGCACCAACTGCCTAAAAGAGCAGATTATAGCTGGACATGAAAATGCTCATTTACAATGGTAAAATAAAAATTTCCTCCCAAAACTTTCTTTACTGGTCATTGCTTTTACTAAAGGGTATTATGCAAGTTTTTTGATGGCAAGAGCACCTGTTTGGGGGAAAATACTATTATTTATCTTCCAGTGATCAATACTATGGGGAGGAGGGTATATGGTTAAATTTTGCTAATTTTGCATTAGCACTAAGATGTCCATCTTCAGCTATGGAAATTCAATTTTTCGAGATTGGACTCCTTGAGTTTATCTGCCATTAATAATTTGACCATGATCTCATTGTAAATGGGGCAGTGAGGGATATAATGGATAATGTCCTTCACTTGACCAACACTACAAGGACAGAAGCAAATCTCCTCTTGAGATATGTGGACAACAAGGTCTGCAGAAAAGAGGTGTTGAAGCCAACTCAGTGAAACACCGATTATGCTAATCAAGTACTGGGAAAGGCTTGTATCTTTTTTATAATGGTGATACCAAAATGAAATTTTGGATGATTGTACCGTACTACTTCTTGAGATAAGAAAGAAAAGGAAATGAAATAGTAGTTGATTTAGTTGAGGTAAATTAAATCTTAATTTTTAATGGATAAATTTAATTATTTAATTATAATTTAATGGATTTTTAAAAACAGAAAGATGATTCATATACATGATTATGTAAAACTCTTCAGCCAAAGATAATGTCCATGTGTCTGAATTTGATGCTCGCTCTACAGAAAGTAAATCCCTTTCTGTAATGCAGCTTCTGCCCCAAGCATTTATTTGAAAGCAAATTCCTCTGATACCAATGAAATTAGAGATTGTTCACATGAACATTTAAGCTCTGACAGCCTTTTTATTTAGTTATGCTGTTAGCTATGCTGACACAGGCTGAGCTGGCCTCAGTACAGAATTATGCCTTCCACTGAATCAACCTTTTAGTTTTGAGGGATTGCAGGTATCAAAGAATTGGATAATTCTGAAAGTGGCAGTATATGTGGCCACCTCTCCCAATGGCAACATGTCTGGGAAACAACACATCCTGACTGAAAACCACAGCTGCAAAAAACTCAAAAGGATGAACAGTTAGACACTTCCATATAAATGTATTTAGGATCAGGATGTCAATGTCTTTCAAATTCTTTGTCTAAAGCACCAATATATCTCTTTATTGGCTTTTGTCATAGTTGAAGAATTTTCACCCAAAAGGAGAATTACACTTCAGATAAATTGGTATAACTAAAATACGACTGGAAATTGGAAATCTATTAGCTTCAGTCTAGAACCTTTATAACAAACATCTTACATAAACAAACTTTGTGCCAATGGCAACTGTCACATATTGATTTAAGACTGTTTGTGAAACAAGTCTAGCCAGAAATGGGTAAGATATCACCATAGCCTTTCTCTTATAAATCACAGCAATTTACTCAGTAGGAATGACCCAGTCTTATTCACTCATTCCCATATAATCCAATCACTTCCTCTCATGAGCACTTTTTCCCTGGTTTTCACAATAATGCATTTTCTGTAACTAATACCCGTCATTTCCTGATTATCATGCTTCTATGCTTCCACAGGAATGTAGGTCTTATGGAGGTCAGGGTCATTTTTTCCCATCCATCTGTGTCCTGATGCAAAGGCAGCAGTTAAGTTTGTTAGCTGGATGGTACATTTGGATAGCTTATCATTTTACAAACTGATCTTCTGATACTCAAAAGGGTCTTTTGATTCAAGCTCTATTCGTTTTATCAAGGCCTGTACTAGCAAAGTAGCGTTAAAAGAGTAGTTTAGGAAATATTCTTTTAACTATCAACCTCAACCTGCTTTTTTTTTACAATATGGAATCCTTAGATAAGATTAGCATATTGAAAGAAATAAATGTAAATTTATTATTTTTATAAATGTCTTCTGGACTGAATTTTGTTTGAAACAATTGCAATGCAAGGGAATGCTAATTTCTCTTCTATTATTGCACAACCAGTAAAGAATTAGGGGTATAGAAGAAAACACATATTGCTCCCTCTAGATTCCTTGGAAATCTGATGCTTTAAAAAAAGTTGAGCAAGATATTTTTTTCTTAGAGCAAACAACAACCAGAACTCTATGAATTATACCAATGTTCTTACTCTGTCTTTCAATATTCTGGAACACTATTTTATATATAACCACATGATGATGGGAGAGCAAGTTCACTAGGAACCAGATTGGTATCTGGACCATGCCACTCCCCTGCAATTCTTTGTTGTTGTGTTTTGCTGGTCATTATCTTTATATTACTACTATATATTTATTATACCAAATGAGGAAATATACCAAAGTGATTAAATTTACTTATCATTGGGAATAAAAACAGCACTCTGACATTCCCATAAGAAAGGAACCAATTTCAACATGCCTAGACACAATGTGCAGATTTAGAAGGCCACAGAAAATTGGTAGGAAAACAGGAACAGCAAATAAAATGTATTTTTGGATTATGTATGGATTAATTATGTTCTATTAAACTACTGATTTTCATGTTTGCAAGCAGGAACAAAACCATCCAAAATAAACTTTTCATTTTAATTTAAAAAAAAGTAAATTAAAAACAAAACTGGCTATGTAGCTAACTTTAAAAGCCGCTACAAAACTTTATGCCGCCAGATAAAGACAGAATGCACCAATTACCACAATAAACAAGAGGAAAACCTTCTATGCATGAAATCCACCCCTGCCTTCTATAATTTTGTAAATAACAAACTTAAAGACTCGAGATCCATCCTACCCCTAAAAGGACCTAAAGTCTGTAATAATGAAGCCGATAAAGCCAACCTCTTTAACAGGTTCTTTGATTCAGTCTTTGTAAATAGCAATGGTTTATGCCCCACATTTCCTAGTCATACCACAACTAATTGCAACAATCTACTACATATCAATTTTAGAGAAGATAATGTTGAAAAGGCTCTACACAGCCTAAAACCATCTCTATCTATTGGACCTGATGGATTATGTGCCTACTTCTTAAAAAAGCTTTCCACTGCCATAGCAGAACCCCTAAGCATAATCTATGAAAAATCTTTCAGGACCAGCTCCTTGCCCAACCAATGGTCACTAACCATGGTTATCCCTATCTTCAAAAAGGGTGATCCCAGCCTAGTTGAAAATTACAGACCAGTCTCTTTATGTTTCATCACCTGCAAAGTCATTAAATCAATCATAAACCAATCCATTACCCTCCACTTAGAGACAAACAATCTACTCTCTAACAAACAATTTGGTTTCAGGAAAAATTTGTCCTGTAATCTGCAACTTCTACACTGCAAAAACATATGGACTACATAACTTGACCAGGGTAAAACAATAGACACAATTTACATAGACTTCTGCAAAGCCTTTGATTCAGTGTTACACAACAAACTACTTCTAAAACTAAAATCTTATGGCATTTCCGGATCCCTGCAGAAGTGGGTTCCTGTCAAACAGGCAACAAGTAGTCAAAATAGGGAGCATACTATCATATCCTGCACCTGTTAACAGTGGTGTCCCCCAAGGCAGCATTTTAGGACCCACACTGTTTATACCTTACATAAATTACCTTTGCGATCATATTATAAGCAACTGCGTTCTCTTCACTGAAGATGTAAAACTATTTAACACCACCGACAATGCTGCTGCCCTATAAAGAGATCTTGACTATGTGGCAGAATGGTCAAACAATTGGCAACTCCAAATCTCAACCAACAAATGCTCTGTCTTACACATTGGCAAAAAAAAATCAGAACACCAAATACAAGCTGGGCGGATACGACCTCATAGACAACCCTCACCCTGTCAAGGACCTTGGACTACTTATCTCTAAGTGATCTAAGTGCCAGAGTTCACTGTAACATCATTGCCAAAAAGGCATTAAGAGTTGTTAACCTAATATTGTGAAGCTTCTTTTCCGGTAACATTTTATTGCAAACTAGGGCATATAAAACCTTTGCTAGACCAATTCTCAAGGACAGCTCATCTGTCTGGAACCCTCACTGCATATCAGATATTAATACAATTAAGCAAGTCCAGAGATATTTCACAAGAAGAGTCCTATACTCCTCTGCTCACATCAGAATACCTTATACCACCAGGCTTGAAATTTTGGGCTTAAACAACTTAGAACTACAACGCCTTCGGTTTGACCTAAGCGTAGTACACAAAATTATCTGCTACAATGTCCTACCTGTCAATGATTACTTCAGCTTCAACCGCAATAATACATGAGTACACAATAGATACAAACTTACGGTAAACCATTCCAAACTTGATTGCAGAAAATACGACTTCACCAACAGAATGGTCAATGCCTGGAATGCACTACCTGACTCTGTGGTTTCATCCCCAAACCCCCATAACTTTAACCTTAGTCTGTCTACTGACTTCACCCCATTCCTAAGAGGTCTGTAAGGGGCGTACATAAGCGCACCAACGTGCCTACCATCTCTGTCCTACTGTCCCCGTTTATTCATATCCATTTCCTCTATTCATAATCATGTTTATACTTATATCTGTTATCTTATGCATGCTTGACAAATAAATAAATAAAATAAAAATAAAGTTCAAGATAGGCTCAATGGGGATTCCAAAAGACTGCCATTGTTTCTTTATTATTAACTTTTCAAGGATTAGATAGAGCTCAGTGATCCAAAATACAGTAAAACAAAATTTTTGCACATACTGAAACTGCAGACCAGGAAATTATTTTCTTACTGAATTTATATTTTCCTTCTCTATTCTGGGTCATAGTATTTTGATTATCAATCTAGAAAAGAGGATCAAACACTTGATCTTAGTCAAATGTCTAAGCAGCATAGAAATTATGTGAGAAGAAGAAAAATAGGCCTTTTACCTCCTACATAGGTGTCAGTAAGAGGTAATTTGGATATATAGCTTTTTCACTATTTTATAAAAACAATTGTCAATAATTCTTTTATTATGACAGAAGCATATGGTTTAATTCAGATACTGTAGAAAATATCTCATTGTAAAACAGAATTATATAATTTATCATCAGTACAATAATAGTCCCATTGACCTATTTTATTAGACAGAAAGACAGCTCCTAAGAGAACAATTTGTAAAACAGAAGACAGAGTATTCTATCTAAATTATGGAACAAGAAATAGCACGAATATACAAAGTTAAGGATTTTACTCTTATAATTATCAATATGCAAAAATGTTGATGAAAGTCTTAAAACATAATAAATTTAAAGGCATGATTATGAAAACTGTTATGGCTACATAATATATCAGATGATTTCCTTATTTCATTATTACACAATGAATTCAAAATATAATTTGGCAAGTTAAAAAAGGCCATCAATTATTCTTTAAAATATCTTATATCTACAAATTTAGTGCGAGCTTGTAAAGAGAAAATATTCTAGTATTTGTATACCTTTCTCTTACTTATTTACTTGTTTGTTAAATTTACATGCTAGACTCTCTCAAAATAAGATTTGGTGATATACTTATCATTCAATTATTTGTCCTTTTCTCCAATCCTGTGAGTTGATTGAACTGAAGGACATGAACCTTTACTTCCTCTTCATAATCTAATAATCTAGGGATATGAACAAACTTCAGTACCCTAATCATTTCATGTCACTGTGTTTCACACAAAATGTTCAAACAAAACTGATATTGGAGGAAGTGGTGACTTGGTGATTGGCTCAAAAAGACAAACGATAAGGTTGAACTTAAGCATTGATGTTCTTTGAAGGGAGAATGAGAAAATATTTTTACCCTAGTTTAAATATTTTTTTATAATTTGAAAAGTTATTAAATTTAGCAGCTGTTTAACAGCTGCTCAATTGTGCTAGTAAAAGATCTATCTAAAAAGTGTAACCATGAATATGTTTTGCTATACTTTCTTTGCACCATTAGAAATGGTACATTTATTTTAAAAGAACAAATCTTCCAGTAATGCCAAATTTATTCTAAGCAAATAAGATGTTTTAATTTTATTAAAAATTATTATTTTAAATGTTCAGCCGTTGAAAATCTTCATTGGTGAATGAAAGAAATATTAATTCAAA
Source organism: Pseudoxenodon macrops (assembly GCA_032467955.1). Taxonomy (NCBI): domain Eukaryota; kingdom Metazoa; phylum Chordata; class Lepidosauria; order Squamata; family Pseudoxenodontidae; genus Pseudoxenodon; species Pseudoxenodon macrops. The sequence goes on from JANHFT010002070.1 coordinate 139,540, forward strand.
CTCTATGTTATGTTTATATATTCAGTGTGAGTCTCTATTATCTATTTATGTTGTACAAAAATTAATATAAAAATATAAAATATAAAAAGTAATTATAGAAATGAATGGTT
>JANHFT010002070.1:146280-162082 GCA_032467955.1 Pseudoxenodon macrops
TCGTAGCTGGAGGTTTTTCCCTCCAGCTACCGGCACGTCTTCTCCAATCACCAGCCCCAGCGACTGGTGACGTCAGATGTCCTTACTCTGCTGCCGGCGCTTGGTGGGGGGGGGGAGACGTAACAAAAGACTTATAAAAAAAGAAATAGGTTTGGATTAAAAAGTGAGTGCTGTTCAGAAATAGAATGCTCTTTGAATTAAAAGGACATGGCCTGAGATTTGAGTGGCATAGGTACTTGTGGTATAAACATGTATAAACTCATTGATAAGTCAACCCACAAAAATATGCAACCAAAATGCCATGAAAAATGTACTACATATGGATAAGCTGATCTTTGAAATTTAATTTTCAAAATTGGTTTATCTGTGAGTGGCTTGTTTTTTAAGGTATTTTGGTTTTAAAAATTTAGGGTCAGCTTTTCCATGGATAGGTTTATTCATAAGTATATATGAGATATATGAGTACTTTTAAAAAATATTACTGTATATATGCATGGATAAGCCCATCCATGGATAAGCTAATCACAATTTTTGGGGTGCATTTTGACACCTAAAAATCTTTGCTTATCCACAAGTATATATTTTTGTACATTTTTTGATTCATAATATTTTTATTATTCATACCTTATGCCAAGAAAAATATTCTTCATCAAAAATAGTTTAAGTTCATCTCTCAAAAATGCTAATTGGATTCAACTGATATAGTGCCTCTCCTGTTTCAGAGTTGCTTCATGCAGGATGAGAGAAATAGTATTTTTCGGACTATAAGATGCACTGGTGTATAAAACACATCAAGATTTCAAAGAGGTAAGTAAGAAAAAAAAGTTTTTGTCCTCCCCGTCCCCCAGGAGCAGTCTGCAATCCTCCCAAACCCTCTGTGCACCCTTTTTTTGCAAAAACAGGCCCATTTTTCACCCGTTTTTGTGAAAAATGGGGTGTGTAGAGGGTTTGAGAGGTCTGCAGACTGCTCCTGAGGGCTGAGGGAAGGCAAAACCATCCCCGTTTTTGTGAAAAACGGCCAATGTTTCACCTGTTTTCACCTGTTTTTGCAAAACACAGCCTGTTTTTCGCAAAAACGGGGGAGTTTTTGCCTTCCCCGTCCTCAGAAACTCTCTGCAGGCCTCCCAAACCCTCTGCACACCCCATTTTTGAGAAAAACAAGCCCATTTTTCGCAAAAATGGGATGCAGGGGTGGGGCTTCAGGAGGCCAAAATTGCTATATTCGGTGTATAAGACCCACCAACATTTCCACCCTCTTTTGGGGGGGGGGGGAAGGTGCATCTTATACTCTGAAAAATACGGTATTATTTGATTTTTCCCTGGATAAACAAATTATCTTCTCATTATTACCCTCCTCAGAACTGATGTTTTTTTAAATATATATATTTATAAGTTTAATGTTTACATATAATATTAATTATGTTAATTGTACCTGGTAAAATGTAGCTTGACTAATGTTTTCAGAAATATTAAAAACATATCTTCTAATGACACCATTTGGCCTAGGACTTGTATCCCATTTCAGCCATGCAGTGTTGTATGTGTAATTGATAACTGTCAGATTCTCTGGAGGTGCCAATGGGACTGTAAAAAAAACCAAAAACCATTATTCAGATTAAGGCAATATGGCAGTACTTTTACAAACAACAAAATTCAGTAATAGTTATACATTAACATTTTTGATACAGTATATTGTTCTCCTTATTAATATTCTATTTTTTAATTTTAAATTATATATGAAGCCTCATTTTTCAGAGATCTAAACATCTATTCTACTATTCTGTATAAAGCCTTATGAGCTATACATGCCTTGGTAGCAATATAAGTCCCTAGATGAGTAGCAGCTAGCAAACTGAAATCAATGACAGCTTACAAACATTGTAACTGCGTTTTTCAAATGTTCATGGCTATGGCTGAGTAAATGGGCAGTTTTAAGGAAATCATAAGATGGCAATTCACAAAATAAAAATAACAGAGTCAAGGAAAACAATTCCAAATAACAATGAAAATAAGTTTGATTCCAATTATTCCACATAACTCTAGTTCAATTAATGACAAATAAGATACTAAAACATGACCAAGGTATTATCTTGAAGCTTTGTAAACATTGGATTCATTGAGAAATCTGCATCTTGCAAATTACTCACCTGACTCATCTGTAGAGAACATAAGAACAGAATGTGGACCAGGCCCTTTTACAGTTTGAGCTGATGCAAAAAAGTTGTATAGGGTAAATGGCAAAAGGTCTTCTAAAATAATTGAATTATTGGAGGTAGTGAAAGAAATATTTTTTTCTGGGCCTTGTAGCTTTAAGTCATAGCCTCTTATAATGCCATTTGGCCGATATGGAGGATCCCAAGATAACATCACTGAGGTAGATGAAAGGTTTCTGTAAGTTTTCAAAACAGGTGCAGAGTCTGGAACTGCCAATTAATCAGGGAAGAAACATAAAAGGGGAGAAGCAAACATTAATCTGAAATATAGAGGAAGCTCAGTATAGGTGTGTCTGTTGTGTAACATTTATAGCAAATTACCTACAGGAACACACACTTTTAATATTTTTAAATAATTATTTTACAAATAATGTTTGCCAATAACATCACATTAAACCCAATAAATGCTTTATTTTCTTATATTTATTTTATGTAAGTATGTTGCAGTAGTCTATCCTTGAGGCAATAAAGATAAGGGGTAGTGAGATACTATCGCCAACACCTCTTACCCCAGGAAGAAAATGTTATTGGCACACCAGTTACTGAGGATTCTAGCCATTTCTCAAAATCAGCAAACAAATCCTAGGTTGATATAATAAGTTCTTACTTCTATCATTTTTTTCAGGCCTTGCTCTTGTAGAGTTAATAGATGAATAAATATGTGCTATTTTATTGACAAAAGATTGTATAAGTACCTCATAGCAGGTAAGGTTGAACTTCCCGCCTCTACATAATCAGAAGAGAAAGGAACAGGGCACATAAACAAGGATTCCATCTGCCAGCAAAGAAAAGGTGGAGAAGTACCTATATTTCATCTCCCTTATTACCAAATGTTACGTACGGATGTACAGAGCCAACATTTGCATAGCCGCCGCTAATTGGATAATCAAGCAGCGGGAAAAATAAACACCTATCAGTGGCCAACTATTCAGCCGGTTAAATAAAGCGTCCAGGCTGCTGGCCGGCAGTTCGGAGCATAGCAGCATAGAAATAAAGGTGCTGAAGGTATTTCGTGTCCTGCCTTTTCATTCCTCAACCCACACTTAACACCAAACATGAACTCCTACCAATATTTATTCAAGTTCATATTTAGTCTTCTTCCACTGATGCTATAAGTATCTCTTTTTGTTTCTACATATAAAAGAACTAACCAACAGAGAGAGGCAACATGGACAGAATCATGAGCAACATTCTAATCCAGAGTTCACCTGACCACTTGATGGAATTTCCTATTTAGATTGCTGAAAAATCCCCAACTGCTTATCAAAAGTCACTTGCAACTATCAGATGCTTTGGGCTGACCATCTTAATCAGTTCCCCCAACTCTGTGGAAATTATCAGCCGTAACTATCCTTATTTAGACCAGGAAGTAATTCAACAATGGCAAACAGCTGGTTACTTCCAAATGTCAACTCCTTTGGTTTAGACGAGATCTAATGAATGACTGTGTGCTTAGAGGAGCAATTAAGATTTCCAACAATTGAGGCTAGGGGTTCTGATCTCCATTTATTGTATAGGGAGTGTTGTATTAGCATACGTGAAATGGGTTCAATGTCTATCTTAGAACATACATAAGTGTGATTTTCATAATGCATATTAATGTATCTACCAGTTGTTGTCCTTATTGGTAATTTGCCTATCTGGGTCAGACAGAAGAGTCTCTTATGTGAAATTTGGGAAATGCAGAAATATTTGGGAATGGAGCAGAAGAAGGTGGCTATTGAGCTATCAGTTTAGAGATCTGAAGAATTATTATAGCATTATTTGGGATGAGTCTAACTCACAAAAAGGTACAAAAAACATATTAAGATTCAACTGTCTTATTAAAGATTTAAATTTATCTAGTTAGATGATATGGACCAAAAACGTTTCCAAAGAATTGGCTTCAATCAGTATCTGAAGTAACAGATTCTCAGAAATATCTCTAAGGAGATATTTCCTAATTCCATCTGAATAAGGGGATTAAGGGTTGAATAAGGAACCTGGTTATGGTCTAAAATTTATTTAATAAAGGTAGACTGTCAGCTTCATGATGCTTGAAGTATAGAATGCTGGCAATGACATTTATGATAGACTTGCATCCAGTCCCATTTTGATCTAATATCTAATTAGATATTATCTAATATCCATGAACTTATTATTATAGCTTTGGGAAGAGTAATATGGGTTAAATATGTAATTGTGTTTTTGAATTACATATCAACTGCTGAAATTATTCAGGAATAATATAGTATTGTTATGTTATGTCATAATATATAATACTATATTATAGTAGTATAATACTATATTTTTCTGGAATAATATAGTATTATTCCACTATATGATCCTTTGGCTAGATCAAGTACAGTTATTATGAAGAAGGGTAAAAAGGATGTTTGTCTATGACTTCAATCCAATTTAAAAAAAACAAACCAATACACATGGAAATACTGTATTAGAAAAAGAAATAAACTAGCTTATGCCATAAACTACACAAATACTGTACAGTCTAAGTTATATACGTCATACACAAGCTTATGTCTTAAGGTAGCTGTATTTAGCAACAAAGCTATAGAAAACATACCATCTTCTTCAGTTCTGATGTATAAACTTAAAGTATACATTTCCGATGATCCTTTTTCTGTTGCTGGAGTAATGTTTAGAAGATAGTTTGCATATTTTTCCAACTTATTAAAAATTATATTTGTTTCATATAGAAGAAGTGACAAAGTCCGATGATTTGTTTGAGTATCCTTCATTGTTAATGAAACATTATAGAAGATGAGTCCATTAGGCTGCATTGGTGGGATCCAGCTTACGTTTATTACTGTGGAAGAAACGTTCTGATAGGCCAGCTGATTAACAGGTCCATCTGGTACTGAAAGAAATAAAAAAAATGTTATCTGTATGTACAATGTCTCTATCCCTGATATCAATATATGCAGTTGATAAAAAGCATTATACATAAAAATAAGTTCATGTTGTTCATGGGGCTTTCACATAATTTATTTTTATATGTTTAAATTTTTAGTTTTTTTATCCTGCTTTTACTACTTTATATGTTATTCAAGATATTAAACATGCATAATAGTTCTTTCTCCTATTTTCTACACAATATCAATTCTGTGAGGTAAACTAGACAGAGAGACAGTGACTGGACCAAAATCACCTACCTGGTTTTAATAGCATGCTTAGAATCTCAAGCAATGGTTTTTAAAAAACACAATTTATAAAAATTATATCTAAGCTCTCACATTAAATACAAAAAGTTTAAAATATATACCGTACTATATGATTTTGATAATCAGATGGCTTAGATCAGTGTTGGTGAATGTTATCGGCACTGAGTGCAGAAATTGGAGTGCACACGCACAGGGGAGTGCCAGAAACCAGAAGAGCAGCTCCCCTGTACACACGTGCGGGAGCACCAGAAACCAGAAGAGCAGTTCCCCGGTGTGCATGCATGCACCAGGAAGCTGAGCTTCCAGTTTCTGGTATACGCATGCGCACCAGTCACTTGGTCTTCTGGTTTCTAGCGCAATACATGCACAAAGACCAGCTGGCCCTTGCACATGCGTGCTGGGGAGATGCTCTTCCGGTTTCTGGTGCTCTCACGTGCATGAAGACCAGCTGGCTGGCATGCATGTGCGCACTGGAACCCAGAAGAGCAACAGGCGATGGCTGGTGTGCCCAGAGAGATGGCTCTGCATGCCACTTCCGACACACGTGCCATAGGTTTGCCATCACAGGCTTAGATCACAATGAACCTTAAGAGAACTTAAAGTTCACACAAAAAGCCTTATAAATGAGTCTGTAAAAAAAATACATATAGGGTTTGTACAAACAATATAAACTTTTTTTTACATACGGTCTTGGTCTGTATATAGTTGCATTATTTCACTGGTTTGGTTTCCATTCCCAAGAGCTGTGTTTGCAGTTAACCAAAGTGTGTAGTGTCTCCATTTTGCTAAATTGTTCAATACTATTGATAAAGTTGAATTATCAGCACTGCTGTCAATTGTGGAAGTGGTAAAATTCTAGACAGAAAATGTTAGGAAAATGTATTGAATTAAAATTAATATTTCTCTATAACTTGTGTCCTCTCTCCTATGACTAAATGAACATTATGTATTGCAAACATTTATGATACCTAAACAAAAAGCAAATCATGATAGCACAAAGAGAAAATTAACTTCTAGGTGCAATAGTATTATTATTAAGCAACCAGTCATGTGGATTTTGGTGAAGAAGAAATAATTATATTCGTTTTATCTGACCAGTTATTTCACTTTTTTTTTTGCAAAGCTTGAATTGCTTGATTTATATACATTTTCTGTTTGAAAGTGGAGAGAGTCTGACTTTGGTCTTGCAAACTGTGTACACTTTTAGCTTCAAATATAACATTCAAAATTTGAATTTGAATTCAAATTTTGAATTCAAAATTCAAATTATTCCTTATTTACTTTTGTTTTTTGTATATATTATTTTTGTTTGTTTTCCTTTTTTTCAATCAAGTGCAATTCATAGAGATTAGCTGGGTAAGCCTTTGCTGTTTTCTTGGCAAGGATTTTCAGAGGTACTTTGTCACTGGCTCCTTTCTAGGGCTGAGAGAAAGTGACTGGCCCAAGTTTAACCCACTGCCTTTGTGCCTGAGGTGGTGTAGCTAGAATTTACGGACTCCTGGTTTCTAGTCTGCTGCCTTAACAACTACATCAAAATGGCTCCTTATTCTTATTTGATTGCTAAATATTGTTACTTGATTGCTAAAGATTGATTGCTAAAGATTGTTAATAAATATAATAAAAGTACAAGTAATAACCAAACTAATAAGGCTAAGGACACCTTTGACAAATAACAGCATGCAACAAAAACAATTTTTTCCATGCTTGTGCAAAAAGTGAGAAAAAAACAGATCGCAATGAGGAATAGTCACAAGAGGCTACATTCGTGCAAGTTCTAGCCACATCTTATAAATTATCTTCAAAACATGCAACACTCTAATTTTCTGTGTTTGACCACATAAAATTATTTCTTTCACTTATTACTAATGTAAATAGATACTGTAGATAGATAGATAGATAGATAGATAGATAGATAGATAGATAGATATAGTAGATAGATTTTTAACATTGTCAAACACTTTCAGAGTGGAAATTAAAAAGTGGATATACCTGTACATAAGTGTCAGAACCATTTTTGTAGTATATTGAATAAAACTGAATGACACCATTAGGTTTTTGAGGAGGATTCCAGAATACTCTTACTGATGATGAAGTGAGATTTTTATACCACAAGTTTTTAGGTGGATCACCTGGAGCTGAAAAATGTAAACATTTACCAACTGTGCAAAAAAAGGCTATTTTGTTTCTGCTCTACAAATGTTTCAGGAAGGGATTTTATGGCTAAAATCCTTTATTTCTGCTGATCCTTAATGGAACTTAGCCTTAGTCTATGTAAATACAAAAGGCTGCTATTATAATGATATATATCCTGACACTCATTGCTTTCTATTCTGTTTTATGATATGGAAAGGAGCACAATAGTGTATCATTAATGAACAGACCGAGCCAGCATTATTGAGGTGGGAGTATACAATCATGTTGTCAGTTAATTCTGGTAAAAATGAATAAAAAGAAGCTGTTCAATAATTTATCATTTATTGACAAAGACATATATTAATATGCAATAAATAATTGCGTAGTTCTTTGTTTGCATTACACTGGACAAAGCACAAGTTCAAATTGACATGAGCTGCTTACAAGGCATTCAGACTGTCTTTGAACTGAAGTAGCCAAATACCAGAATGAAAGTGGATTGTCCCACAGCTTCTGAGGACAAATGAATGAAACCGCCATGAGTCCTAATCTCCAGAAAAGGAAAATGTGGAAGTGGGAAGGAAGTCATAGCTGTCATTTTGGAGTTTTGGCATTTCATTACACTACTCTTGGGTCAGCAGTGCTTAACGTTTCTTTGGTTTCAAAAGCAGCCTGACTATCATCAATAATGTTGTATGTCAGTCTTGTGTATCCACATTCATTTTAAGCATCTTAAGTAGCAGCTTTTCAAAAGAAACCCAAAACATGAATGAAATAAGAGCAGCAAATGGTGCATACACACACACACTGTCGATTGCAAGATTTAAAGAATATAAAAACACTGTTCATTCAGTATGCAGAGATTTATCTACCTTTTATGAAAGGGCAAGTTTCAAAATTCATATGAAAAAAGTAATATATTAAAGCAACTATCCTTTGACCTGAGTAGTACGAAGGCCATTTTTTTGAAGGAACATGCTTTATAGAAAATTACAGCCACAAGACTCTGTGTGGCTCCAAATCCCTTTTTTTGTAGCCTTTAGTGTCAAACTGGATTTCTTAGAGGGCTGAATCAGCATTGTACTTCTCCGCAGGCTGGCCTGGGGGGGAGATAGGATGGACTCCTCCTGCAGCACACTGCCGACCAAAACGGGACATGTGGGCCACACATGGGCTGCCTCCGCACCCTGTTTTGGCTGCTAGAGGCACCACAGACCAGTCCCGGGGGCCAGATTTAAGCACCCATGCTTAAATATATAATATTATAATATATTATAATATAATAAATACTTACACTTTTAAATCACTACTAAGAACATTCTCAATAGTATATCATATTATTTATTCTACTAATCATACACACTTACCTCCTTCAGAGGTTCTGAAACTTATTGTGTCACTTTTTATATTTCCGTCACCAAATCTGGTACTTGCTGTTACATAAACACTGTATTTCTTGTTATATTCTAAATCTGTTAATTCTAGTGATAGTTCAGATGCATTGACATTTTGTGGCATAATATCCCTAAGCAAACATATAAGAGAATTAAACAGCTGATTAACAAAACAAGAACTAAATAGTTTTATATGTTACTACATGTGCTAAACTACAGTTTCAATTTAACACCATTGTGTTTTTTGTTAGTTTCTCACACCACCTGCAGTAACAATTGATTGTCTTTCCAGTACTAAAAGCATTCAGATATTTGTATCATACTGGGTAAAAAAAGTGGGATAGAGCTTTTTTGTAGCAACAACTATTCCAGGGACATCCCTACCACCACTGCAATGAGGCAGTACAGTAGGACTTGGAAAGTTAGAAGGAGTGGTGATTGTGCATGAAATCAGCATAACATTTAATTTGAATTCTAAGATTGGAACTCTTTTTACAAAGCAACATAAAGGACTGGTAAAGATCTTATGTTATATTAATAGTTCAGCAGCTCAACAATGCTTAGCTGTTTAGTATATATAACATCATGGTGTATGAATGAAGAACCAGAATATGGACATGAACTAATTGCAGATACCAAATGCTACAATTTATTCAATTACTTTCCACCCTCACATTATTAAGCAGAGGTGAATTGGCCATTTGCCACCAGTGTAAGACAGGATCCACTCCATTCAATGACAATCAATAACAGTAGGTGGGAGTCTGCTAGAGAACCACTAAAAGTTCTATTTGGTGTAGGAACATCTTGGTTTTGAAATGATAATTTCAAAATGTTTGAAAAATCTAGCAAGCATTAATTTCTAAAAACAGTTGTCTATGTTTAAGCTCAGTTAAGAATAAATTGTTTCTAATTATTCACTAATATGCATGTATGTGGAATAAAACATGAATTACAAGGTTAAGGGAAAGCATTTCTTCAATATTTAGAAAAATCTTACCAAATATAAACTGTATAATAAAGGATAATTCCATTTGGCTCAAGTGGTGGTTGCCATGACAATATCACAATGGCATCAGATAACTGTTTTACTGTGAGCAATCTTGGAGGGGAACTAGGAGCTGCAAAGTAAATATACAATATATTGTTGATTAATTATTGCTACAGCAAATTTAAGTGTTTACAGTATCACTAGTTACAGTTATTATATTTGAAGCTGTTTGTTTTAAAATGGCACTTAAGAAAGAATAATTTTATATGGTAGTGCAAACCATCTGTTTCTTTAATTCTGAGAAAAAATAATATTTTATGAGAAAATAGAGCAACAGAAATATCACAGTAATTCACCATCAGTCCAAGGTTATTATAATTGTTTCCTAGTAATAAAATATGATTTTCATTGATACAAATCAATATAAATTAAATAAGTAAATTCCCCTGAGAACGGTGAGAACTAATTAGCATTACAATGGAAGATGATTTAAAAATGCACCATTTTAATTTATATATTCTAGTTTTAATATATATTTGTGTGTGTGTGTGTGTGTACACAGCTTGAAGAATCCATCACAAGATGATGATGATGATTTTATTTCATCAAGCGTATATTAGAAAAGAGATACAAGTATAAACAAGATTATGGATACATGAGATAGATTCAGATAAAAACGAACAATAGGACAGGGATGGTAGGCATGCTGGTGCGCTTATGCATGCCCTTTAAAGGCCTCTTAGGAATGGGATGAGGTCTATAGTAGACAGTCTAAGGTTAAAGTTTTGGGGGTTTGGGGAAGAAACCACAGAGTCGGGTAGTGCATTCCAGGCATTGACCACTCTGTTACTGAAGTCATATTTTCTGCAATCAAGTTTGGAGCAGTTCATGTATCGTTGTGGTTGAAGCTGAAGTAGTAATTGACAGGTAGGACATTGTAGCAGATAATTTTATGTACTTCGCTTAGGTCAGATTGAAGACGGTGAAGTTCTAAATTGTCTAAGCCCAAAATTTCAAGTCTGGTGACATAAGGTATTCTGTTGCAAGTAGAGGAGGGGAGGACTCTTCTCATGAAATATCTCTGGACTCGTTCAATTGTATTAATGTCTGATATGCAGTGTGGGTTCCAGACAGATGAGCTGAATTCAAGAATTGGTCTAGCAAACGTTTTGTATGCCCTAGTTTGCAGTTCAATATTACTGGAGAAGAAGCTACGCAAGATTAGGTTAACAACTCTTAATGCCTTTTTGGCAATGTTGTTACAGTGGGCAATATATACAATATAATAAGTCATATTGGGTTAATACTTAAAAACAGAAGACCATCAGAAAACCATAAGATTGTGGGTGAAACTGGGAAGTTACAAGACTTGAGAAGAAGTCAATGGCAAATCACTTCTATATTATTACAATATGGAATATGAGAAAAATTTGGACATGTCCATGCACAGAAAAGTAGTCATTCAATTTGAAAGAAATTATATCTACAATAACATGTATGCAAAAAGGCAAATAAATTATGACAGTGTAGAAAAAGTCACTGAATCTTAACTAGTTACAAACATCTTTTTTGTCTCTAGAATAATTTAATTGGAAGCTGTGAGACAGATTCTCACTAATTTTCCCAAGCGAAACCCTGCTGTGGTTATCTGGGTTATGTACATCAGTGAATAAGCAAACAAATTGAATCATAATTACAATTCAGGAAGTCATGCTATTAAGAGCAAGTTATGCTCATTTAGATTAGCACCAATTAGTCCTGTTGATAAATAAATGTATTTATATGTTGATAAATACAATAGACACTGAATGTTTATTTGATGTCACCTTTTAAAAGTATGTATTTTTAAAATAATTTATTTGCTTTTAGTATTCTTATAATTTTATATTATACTATTACATTATATATAATTTGTTGTGAGCAGAGAATAATAATACTTTAATTGGTTGGCTTAATATGCCAGCATGGAATGTATATATTTCACCATAGAATTTGATAAAGTAACGGAGTAATATTCCTGCCATTAAAGTAAGGTTTAAAGTGTTCAAGCAATGTCAGATGAAGTCTTCAGAGAGATTGTCTCCAACTTTGGAATTTTCCATCTTGCCATTATCCTCTCTCAAGCAGCACCCACCAAGTACATTGTCCCCCAGTCCCACAAACTGAACATCAAATAAAAAATTGCCTACAAAGAATGTTCCAAAATCTAGTGTTCAGTGAAAAAGTGCCTTTCATCCTTATGTCTTTTCCTACTTTGATTTGTCTTTTAGCATCATCTAAACCAATAACCAGCAATCCCTTTAGTCTTATCTTATTCCATAAATTAAATATATACTACAGCAGGAATAATTTTCTTTTGTTAATTTCATCAGTTGCCCTGAATTGTAGTGTTGTAGCAGTCAGATCAATCTTTCACATAAAACTAAACCCTAGTTTTCTCTTTGTAAGACATAATTTAATTATATCTCTTTTTTTCTTTGTTTAAATTATACGGTATATCATATTCCACTTTAATATTTTTAATAGGAAAGTGAACCTATTTTTGTATTATTAGGATTTTATGTGAGTTGTGCAATCAATCATTTAATTAGATTGTCAAAAATTTCACACACTGCCTCCCAAAAGTCAGTACAGATTTATATATGAACCTGGCAACTTTGTTTAACTGCTGATTATCAAATAACCCAGAGTTGGCTGAGATTGCCTGATAAAACATAAACTATAAACAATGGTTTATTGATTACTACTTCAAAACAAAACATATTTGAATCTCCACCAAAGTACTGAGGTTTAAATAAACTCCAGTTTTGAGAAGGTTTTTTTTTTTAAGTCAAGAGAAACAATCAGACAAATAACACCAAGTACAAGAGATGCAAAGCAGTAAACTTCACAATGGTACACAGAATAACAGCTGAGAAAGAGAAGAAAAAACATCAAAGCGAAGGTTAGTTTGTTTTTAAGGAATACTATGAAGAAAATGCAGAAGGTCGAAGAAGAAAGTCAGAAGCAAAAGAAAACCCCAGTGTTTCCCAAATGTTACCTCGGCTTCTCAAAACTCCTGTCCTCTTGTATAACAGAGAATCACAGATTGTTACTGACCAATGTGTGTCTCAGTCAGTGAAGGGACAAGAAGACCAAATAACACTCGCCAGCTTGACCACTCAAGCACTGCTATCAGACAAAGCTCTCTTTAGTGAACTCCTGAGTGCTGGTGAAAACAGTTCCTTTATTGCAGAATGGGCCGTGCCAGCCAGTCATTCCATTTGAAAAGGACAGTGATAAGAGAAGCTTTTAAAAATCTTATTATATAAGCAGAAACAAAGTCGCTGTGCAAGTCCAAGGATAATGGCATCACTATCTCTAACTATAGGCCAAGTCATATTGGGGGTTTTTTCCCCAACCAGGGATGGATTTATTAGTGGCAATCATGACTAAAAAGCAAACCCATGCAGTTTTGATCTTGTGTCCCAGATGAAGATAGTCTTTGGCTCAGCTATAAGATTACCTACTTAGCATTTGGCCAGTCAATACATAACATGTACAAAAGTTCCTCCAACAGCAAGGGGGGTCCCATCCATCCTACTGCACAGTCTGGGAGAACATAAGAGAAGGGAGAATTGTCATAGCATTCAGTAAGAAAAGCAATCTTGCAAAGTAGGCTTTCTTTAATACATTACTGCAAATAGTAAACTCAAAAATCTCCCAAGGCCCAATTGTAAGCATTCGGATGCAAAGCTGAATGCTATATTTCAGACCAAGTTAAATCATTTGTTTTGTCAACATTAAAAATACTATGTAACACAACCCCTCTGTTATTTTAAATGCTGAAGTATTTTCTTTAAGAATACAAATGTTAAATATTGGAGTTTTGTTGATAATTTATAGCTCTGCACATATATTTGATTAGCCTGCCTGGAAGGCACCATTTTATATTTTAGTATGCTTTATATTTTCATCCATGTTGCCTTTTTCTAAATTGCAAAGTTCTAGACATGTAAACTTTTCATCACAGAGAATTGCTCTAAACTTATGATATTTTGGCTAACTATTGATTGTTTCTTTATGTTTTCTGGTTCTATATAATCTATGTCAAAGCATAATAATAAGAATAGCCCACAATAGGCCAAGTACTGTATAATACATTTGCTTTAGATCAGGTGATTTTTGATCATTTCTCCAATACATTCAGTGTCTCATGCAATAAGGACAATAGTTGTCTAATTTTGCTGTTGATTTTGTTAACTGATTTCTCCTCCAGAAAACTACCACCTATGAAAGAACATTTATGCCAACATTATATCAAACTTTATTGAATCTGAAGCTCCACTGTAATGAAATTATGGCCCTTTTAACACAACTTAGCAAAAACAGATGTTTGGGCCACGATAGCTTCAAGGGATTTTTAATATGTTCTTTTAGGCAGCATCCTGCCTCTGATGTAGTTTGTAAAGTGTTGTTGGAAAAAAAAAGTCTACTTTCGTATATCTCTTATATATAAACAGAGATGAGAAGGGTGGAATTATTACAGTGCCATGTGCAGGGGTGCATTCCAAACTTACCTTGCCAGCTGTTTAATGCCTCCCGGGCCGCGTGGGCGCGCCTCACGTGCACCCTGTGTGCGCGCGCGCATGCGCAATAAAAAAAAGTCCCAATTTTTTTTTAAAGGCCGAAAATGAGATTGCGATGCATGCGCAGTGCAGGAAACTCGGTTTCTGCGCATGCGCAGAAGAAAAGAAATCTGGAAAAAATTATTTAAAAAAAAACTTTCCCCCAAAAAACATGAGTCACCCATGGAGCAATAGAACCGGCTCCGTGATGTCACCAGCGGCCTACTACCTACTCGGTAGAACCGGTCCGAACCGGTAGGAACCCACCTTTGGTGTTAAGTCCAGGGCTACCTGTATAGGGATACATTTATTATTAACCTCATTTAATAATCCCATTTTATTCCAAGGAAATGGGAAGTGGGGTACACACTTTTAAAAGGGAGCTTTGCAAAAGCTGCAGATTGGATTCCATCAAAAGTTCCTTCGACAGGAAGTTTGAAAAAAAGAGGGAGTTATATCCCGACACCTAGAAACAGAGAATGGCTCTCTCAGGTCTCTCGCACCTGCCTTACAAATCAAGCTTCTAGTTTTTTTTTATTTTCCTCCTTCTGTATTGTTTATTGCTACGCAAAAAAAAAAAAAAATCATGTCTCTTCTTTCAACACGCTAGAGCCAAACTGTTCTCTGGATAAATGATGGCGAATGGATAAGTCCTCCTCCTCTTTGGTTTTGTATTTATTTGCTCTAGGTTTATCCTGTCCTTTTTCCAAAGAGCACAGAGTACAGGTGTCCCTCGGTTTACAAAATGTGGACGCTTAGCAACCGGCAAGTATTTAGAACGGTTGCAGTGTCCGGTGGTCACGTGATCAAACTTTTGCGACTTTCTGACTAGCAAAGTCTGTCTCATCTGTCTGGAACCCGCATTGCATATCCGACATTAATACCATCGAGCGAGTCCAGAGATATTTCACGAGAAGAGTCCTCCACTCCTGTACCCGCAACAGAATCCCTTATGCCACCAGACTTGAAATTTTGGGCTTACACAACTTAGAACTTAGACGCCTTCGGTCTGACCTAAGCGTAGCACACAAAATTATCTGCTATAATGTCCTACCTGTCAATGACTACTTCAGCTTCAACCACAACAATACAGGAGCACACAAGAGATACAAACTTAATGTAAACCGCTCCAAACTCGATTGCAGAAAATATGACTTCAGCTACAGAGTGGTCAATGCCTGGAATGCTCTACCTGACTCTGTGGTTTCTTCCCCAAACCCCCCCATAACTTTAACCTTAGACTGTCTACTGTCAACCTCACCCCATTCCTAAGAGGTCTGTAAGGGGCGTGCATAAGCGCACC
>JANHFT010002070.1:162182-211166 GCA_032467955.1 Pseudoxenodon macrops
ACCACAGAGTCAGGTAGTGCATTCCAGGCATTGACCACTCTGTTGCTGAAGTCATATTTTCTGCAATCAAGTTTGGAACGGTTTACCATAAGTTTGTATCTATTGTGTGCTCTTGTATGAAGGTTTCTCCACTGAACATTATTGACTGCTACTAACCTGCTGATCTAAGGCAAGTTAGTAGATATTTCTACTTTTCATTCTACGTCTGAAAGAGAACAATTGGCCCAAAGTCACCCAATTTCTTCCATGCCTAAGGGAGAACTAGCATCCCATCAAGCAATTTAATCAAGCACAGCAAGATAGATTACAGTTTACATTAACATTACTATGCAGTAAGAAAATACAGCAATACATATTCAATATTCAGTAAGAGAAAATAGTCTATATTCATTAAGTTCCATATTAACTCCCAAGCACATTAACCGTATATAATAGACTGTGTAGATTATTCATTAACTGAAATAAGATTTAACAGTTGATCCTGACCTAATCCTATGGATTTGTAATAAATAATTACAATCTGCAAACATCTACATAAAGACATTCCATTATAAAACACTAATGAATATGATAGTTTGGAAGGAGGAGAGATAATATGGATACATAACACACAGCATAAAACTCCTTTAGAAAGGTCTGAATTAAAGGATATTAAAATAATACAATTAGCAAAATGTTTATCTTATCATCTGAATAAATTCACTTGTCTATTATTATTGAATAGACAATTACATTTTCTTATAATATAGTATTTTTATTTAGAACTTCTATTTAAATTAAATAATTAATTGTAAAATTAATTATAACTTAAGTAATTGTAATTTAATGGATTCTTTGAATGAAAGAATAATATAAGTCTTCAGAAAAAAGTGAATTCAAACCTACATAGTAATGCTATACCTGTGATGGCGAATCTATGGCACGCGTGCCACAAGTGGCACACGGAGCCATATTTGCTGGCACGGGAACCATTGCTGTAGTTCAGCTGCACCGTGCACGTGCGTGCTGGCCAGCTGATTTTTGCCTGGCCACGCCCCCTCCCCTCCCAGGAGTCTCCATGTGGACCGTTTTGAAGTAGTAAATGGCTCGTGCAGAGGCTCTGGGAGGGCGTTTTTGGCATCTGGAGGGCCTCTGAGGGGAGACCATTTTCATCCTCCCCAGCCTCCAGGAAAGCTTCTGGAGGCTGGGGAGGGTGAAAGCCGGGCCTTCTGGGTCCACCAAAAGTTCGGAAATGGACCATTTCCAGATTCCGGAGTGCCTCTGGGGGTGGAGGAGGCTGTTTTTGCCTTCCCCAGGCTCCTAGAAAGCCTGGAGAAAGCAAAAAACGGGCCTTCTGGTCCCAACATAAGTTGGGAAATGGGCCATTTCCGGCTTCCGGAGTGCCTCTGGGGGGTGGGGAAGGCCGTTTTCACCCTTCCTAGGAGCCTGGGGAGTATGAAAATGACCTTCTCCACCCCTCCTTTCTAGGACCCTGGAGAGAGCGAAAAACGGGCCAACTGTGCCATCACGTGCCAAAAGTGGGGGGAGCATGGGTGGGTGGGGCACAATGCATTATGGGTGTGGGCATGCATGCATGTGACCCGCCCTGCACTCCCCCTGCTTTTGGGATGCGACAGCAAAAAGGTTAGCCATCACTGGCCTATATGGATTTCTCTTTCAGGAACTCAAAGGAGGTTAGAAAGCTATAGCAGAAATATTGAATAACAGAGTTGGAAGGGATCTTGGAGGTCTTTTAGTACAACCCCCTGCTGAAGCAGGAGCCCTATACCATTTTGGACAAATAGTTATCCAATCTCTTTTTAAAAATTCCCAGTGATGTTTCTGAAGGCAAGCCATTCCATTAATTAATTGTTCTCACTATCAGGAAATTTCTCCTTAATATTATGTCAGTGATGGCTAACCTTTTTGCCATCGCATGCCAAAAATGGGGGGAGCACAGGGGGGCACGCATGGGCGTGCCCACACCCATAATACAATGTGCCCTGACCCCCCACATATGTGCATGACCCCTGAGTTCCCCCCACTTTTGGCATGCAATGTCATGGTAGGCCAGTTTTTTGCCCTCCCCAGGCTCCAGAGACTTTCTAGGAACCTGGGGAGGGCAGAAATGGCCTTCCCCAACCCCCCAAAGGTCCTTTGGAGTCCGGAAATGGCCTGTTTCCCGACTTCCGGTGCGACTGGAAGGCCCGTTTTTCGCTTTCCCTGTGTTCCAGAGGCTTTCTAGGAGCCTGGGAAGGGAGAAAACATCCTCCCCCACCACCCCAGAGGAATTACAGAAGCCAGAAACAGTCCATTTCTTAACTTCTTGTGGACCTGGAAGGCCTGGTTTTCACCCTCCCCAGCCTCCAGAAACTTTCTTGGAGGCTGGGGAGGGTGAAAATGGCCTCCCCCCCAGAGGCCAGAAACTCCTTCCAAAATCTCCTTGCGAGCCAAAATGGGCCATGTGGAGACTCCTGGGAGGGAAGAGCGCGTGTCCAGGAAAAAATAAAGAAATTGAGCTCATCTACGGCAATGTCTCTCGTGCCGATAAATATGGCTCCGTGTGCCACCTGTGGTACGTGTGCCATAGGTTCGCCATCATGGATATACGCTGATGCCCACAGAGAGCCTGAGACTATAAATTCCCACAACCAAGTCTAACCTGAGAACCTGGATTGGTCCAAAACTAATGAGCTGCATTAAAAAAATAAGGAGAATCTAATACCTTGTCAGAAATGTTTATTTACTTATTGTAATCTTGTATGTGCCATTTTACTTTTATGTGTCCTGTTATGATACAATACAATACATATTCATTATATGAGATATACAAGTGTTAATAATAAGTCACTGTGCACTGCTATAAAATACCTGCTGGGGCTTTAATTCCAGATTTAAAAAAATCCTCCCGATTAGATTCAATTGACCAAAGTTATAAACTACGGAATGTTTTAATTTTTTTAGTACTTTAATTACTAGAATACGTAAAAAATGTCATCAGGATTCATATTATTGGATATTCGTTATGCATAGTGTTATAAATAATAACAAATATAGCCATTTGCATCAGATGATCAGTTGTTTTGTATTTTCTTGATAAATATAGGCATTTTATCATGCCATTCAAGTTTATTTTAAATCACATAAATTATCATCATATTCCTAAAGCAGGTCATCACTTTAGTTATGCGTGAAATGAAAACAAGTGCTCAGCTATGAAGGAATTTGTAAAATATTTTGATTAACAGTCAGAACAGTATGTACTTCCAAGAAATTACATTCTAAACCTTTTTTGTGTGTGCTTGCAATACATTGCCTCTTAAACTTTTACTACAAGTAGATCTTGTTATTTAGAAGAACTTATACCTTATGAAAAGCCTGCTTGTAATAAAATGGTGAGTGTAAGCACCTTGTTCCCTATCTACTGAACAGTTGTATTTCAATTTTCTATTATTTTGAAGCAGGAAAAAAACTTATTCTATTAGTTTCACCCTGCTCCAAAGAAACATTAAGGGAAGCTCCCATGTTCAAAATGTTTTCCATCCCTAATACTAACACCCTTTTGAGCTTCCTTAAGCTTACAGGATAGTTTACAGAATAGGGCCGTGATGGCTTACTGGCTAAGACTCTGAGCTTGTCAATCAGAAAGGTCGGAAGTTTGGCGGTTCGAATCCCTAGCGCCGTGTAACGGGATGAGCTCCCGTTACTTGTCCCACCTTCTGCCAACCTAGCAGTTTGAAAGAATGTAAAAATGGAAGTAGAAAAATTGGGACCACCTTTGACGAACAGCATTCCTTCCACCTTCGGCATTTAGTCATGCTGGCCACATGACCATGGAGATGTCTTCAGACAGCGCTGGTTCTTTAGCTTTGAAACAGAAATGAGCACCTAGAATCGGGAACGACTAGCACATATGTGCGAGGGGAACCTTTAACTTTACCTTTAAGCTTACAGATGGGAGTTTGTAACTAACATCCTTTTATCACTCAGCTTAACCAACTGATATGAAGAGAACACAATAATCAGCAAGGTAAACCTTACCATCTTCATCAGTTACTATATCACATGGTGCACTCCGAGGTCCTTCACCTTTTACAGTGCTTGAAGATACTTCAGCCAGATATTTTGTATATTTCTTTAAGCCTAAATAAAGAATATACATGTTATGTGTATATAGTGACACTTATATGCCTTTTGTGTGGTGCTATTTATGCTATTTTGATAATTTCATATTAATCAATGTAGAGAAAAAACTTGAATGATAAAAACACAACATAAAGACTAATTTACAGACATGGAAATCACATTATTGACACAAATGCTAAGTTTATCTAAATGGTATTTAGGTGTTAGTAATGTTTTAGAATAATTTAATATTTAAAATATTAATAATATTCATATTTAGATTGGGCACTAATGTTTATATCTTTATCCCCCCAAGTTAATTTTACATTTATATAAATATATACATAGAGATCTATGAAAGTTCTATGAAATTTAAATTTTAAAATTAAATTAAGTATTTTACAGAATAAATTGACTACAAAAAATGAAAACATGTATTTATAATATTGTCATGACTTTTATTCTTTCACTTTTCAGAGATATCTTTTTTAAGGTATACTAATAAACAAAATAAAAATCCTACAAACCAAAGGACAGTTAAAGCATTTGACATACAATATATATTTTATATAGCAAATATATTAATATATTAATATATGAAATCAATAACTCTCACTTATACTAAAAATGTGTGCTAGTCATTTTCTCTCTCTAGGGGCAGTGCTTATCTCTGTTTCTAAGCCGAAGAGCCAGTGCTGTCTGAAGACATCTCCATAGTCATGTGGCCAGCATGAGTCAAAGTGGTCCCTAATTTTCTACTTGCATTTTTACATGCTTTCAAACTGCTAGGTTGGCAGAAGGTGGGACAAGTAACGGGAGCTCACCCTGTTACATGGCGCTAGGGCTTTGAACTGCTGAACTGCTTTTCTTCTGATCGACAAGCTCAGCATCTTAGCCACTGAGCCACCACTTCCCTTACTCAATGTTATTTTTTAAGCCACAGCTATGACTAACTCTCTTAAGTGTTCAAAATGACAGGAAATTGACATGAAATCTGAATTTCATGTCACAATTTGGTTTGAGAGTCTTCTATTTAATATAGTAATTACATTTGGCGCATAAAATATAGCACTGATCATATCAGTGCACATTTGCTTAATTTCTTAATTCTACTTAAGAACAGAAGAAAATATAATTACATATAATTATATGTTTAATGCAAGATATATGATTGTATTGGTTAATTTGATAATGAAAAATACATACATAGCATTTTATACAAATTCATCATCACACAGCTAGATTACTGCCATGTAAAATAATAAGGCAAAATAGTTATTACCTGTAATAATCAGTGACAGATGTGTTGTGTTGATGACTCTTATTTCACTTCCATTAATCACCCTGAGATATATAGTGTATGTCTTTATAATGCCATTGGGGACAGATGGAGCAAAGTATGATAACTCTATTGCTGAAGAAGACACGTTCCTGTAAGTTATATTTTGGGGTGGAAAGTCAGGTACTGAAATGAAAGAATTCGGAGAAAAATATTACATCCAAATTTTAAATAATAGTGTACTACAGGTGTACTACATATAGTAGTTTAATAAAAAATTAAAAGATATGATCATAACTTAAATACTCAAATACTATTTTGAGTTTTCATCAAATGCTATTACATTACAGAAGCCATTTAAATACAAAGCAACATTACATATTATAAATATATAGTCTGAAGTCTCCGATCCAACAATGAATGAGCAAGTAATGAACTATCAAAGATTTGGCTTGCCTTTAGTAAATAAAAACAGAGGTACAATTTTCCTCAGTTCTGAGATAGGTATTTTCTTTAATTTCAAATTCAGCTCACCTACATTCTATCGCTTGTTTAAAATCCTGATTGCTTTATTTTATTGCTTTATAATAGTGACAAAAAAGAAAAAAGCACAAACATAATTATCAGAAACATGTATACTTTGTCAAAAGAAAGAAAGAAAAAAGATAGAAAGCGCTTTTCAGCAAAAAGTGGTAAAAATACAAAAAAGGAAAACAAAATGCTTGTACAATAATCCCAACCCCACCTTAGTTACCTATCTACCTCCCCCTCCCAGGTAATTTATGGGAACCTACATATTTATTTTAATGTACAATCAGGAATTTTTTATTTAGGAATTTCATTTCTCTGTTGTGACCACTATTCTCTAACTTGCCTTGTTATTCATTTGGGCCCTTGGTTTCAAGATTCCAAATATAAAGCTAAACATGATAAAATGGGATTATATGTATTTTATAATTGGAAAACCTGTTAATAATACTAAATTGTAAAACATCTAGGAACAAAAAATAGCATGCATTGAACTTTTTTGATATTCTAATGTCTGATACTGATGCAATCAGAACATTAATTGAAAAAGATTCACTTCTGATCATCAAGCAAGATAATTTGCTATGGTCATCAGATATTTTGAGAAATGCTTCATGGCATCGTTTTTCTCATTCAAATATAGATATGTGTAATTTGTAACCTAATTATGTTTAAAAAGGTAAAGGTTTCCTGCCAATTGTGTCCGACTTTAGGGCATGATGCTCATCTCCGTTTCTTGCCCAAGGGAGCCATCATTGTCCGAAAACATTTTCCATAGTCATGTGACCAGCATGTCTATACTCCAAAGGTGCAGGAAATCTTTCCACTGAAGTTGTACCTATTAATCTCCTTGCATTTGCATTCTTTCGAATATCCTTTTCAATTTATTTAAAATTGAATCCATAGGGACAAAATAATATTCTATCATTTCCACTTACCAGTTTCAGCTGTTCTTACAGATAGTGGGTCAGATGACTGATTCCCATGACCAAGGCGAGTGAATGCTCTTACAGAAACGTTATACAAAGTGTATGGTTTCAACTCATTTAAAGAAAGATGTGTTGTTGTAGCATTTTTAGTTATTAAAATACTGCCATTATCAGACATGACTTCATAATGAGTTATGATCCCATTAGGCATTTCAGGTGGTAACCACCGTAAGTTGACTTCTGAGGCAGTCACTTCTAATGCCTCAACATTCTGGGGTGGTGAACTGGGTTCTTTCATTCAGAAAACAGAAAAAAAAGTGATTGAGTATTAGGGTGCATTCATTCATAACTATTTTAAAATACAGAATTTATCACAGTAAAATTGTGTTCTTTGTATCTTTATAACATATAGACCAAGATTAGATAACCTTTGCCAGATGAGACCTTTGGGAACAAATTTGCCAGTCTATATTTGAGCACATTTTTGGACATGCAAATGTACAATCTTTAAACAACCTCTCATCTAGACATGTGGAAGTACAGTATATCCAATTTCAGCATATGCACGTACATATTTTTCTCAAACATACTAATATACATACATACTTACATGCACACCCATATGCTCCTATAAAGTATATAACTGTGTCTTATAAACACATCACTTTCTTTCCTACTTGTCTCATGCAAAACACTCTAGTTTTTACCATTACTGGCAGCAAAATGCAAAAATTTTGAACTGTTTTGATAAGTGGAAATTGCAAGCCATAATTCAAAATTGTTAAAAGTAGCAGAAATTTGGTGATTCTCATCCTCATTGTCAATTTCCTTTACTTATTTCATCATCACAAAGTCCTTCATATCACCACCCATGCTGATACCTCCTCTGATACCATACTTGCCTTCAGTGGTAACTTTCTACCTGTTTTCGCAGAGATAAAACTGTGCTATATAGTTGGTTACTCTGCAGCTACATTTATAAATTAAAGTTAAGAATTAAAATTTCCCAATTTAATGGCAGCAACTAACTCATCCAGCCTGAAGCTAGTTAATATATTTTAATATGGTAACAGTATTGAATATAGTATTAATAGTATTAGTGCTGACTCTTATCTTAGTTTCTAAAGGTTTTCAACGAACTTCAAAAAATAGAAATTGCATACAATGTGGTTTGCAAAACACCTTTTTAAAATTGTCATATTAAACCTCAAGTAGTCATACTAAACATCAGGAGAGGCTGGAATATGCCCAGGAAAAATCTCTCTCTCTCTCTCTCTCTCTCTCTCTCTCACACACACACACACGCACACAGCTTACATGTTTTTATTATTTATTGCTTAATGGGCATAGTAGATAAATCAATCATAATTGATCAAATTGAAATTATAAAATCAATATGAAAACAATGTACTTACCATCTTCAAGTGTTCTTATAAAAATATCATTGTCTTCAGAAAGTGCACTTTCTCCAACACTTGTGGAAGCTGTTACCCTCATTTTATAATCTGTGTACTTTTTTAAGTCTAAAACAAAGATGAACAAAATCTGTAAATGAAATTTACTATGCATTTATTTGGGCACTTTTACATATATCTTGTTTACTCTCATAAATACTGTATTGAGAAGTTGCTTTCAATTCTAGCACATTGCAAATATAAGGACTTTAGGAAAAAAATTAACTATTATATAAAAATGCTATATGGACAAACATTTAGCATGTGATCTTGATTGATAAAACTGCCTTTAAAATGTTTTCTTAATTTTTCATTTTAGGTTTCATTTTAATTTTTAATGGTCCGAAATTTAAAAAAAAATATTATTTCAGTATTTTGACATTTTCCTTTTTTATTTCTTATCTTTCATATGAACAAATTAAGCTTTGTAATGAGTTAATTAAAATGGATTAACATAGACATTGTTATAAGCTAACGATACTGAGAAATTCTAATTATCAAGAATCTTTATCTAGATTTGTATTGTCAATATAACAATATGACTAGTCCAAATATACGTTAAGCTGAAATACATGGAATATTTTCTGGTTGGTTATATTATATTGAAATATGTACAAATTTTGTTTTTTAAAAATATTTTACCCTTAAAATGTTTTTTTTTTAATTTATTAGACTTCTCAATAAATTTTTAAAACGTTGGTTATTTATTGTCTTTATTTTGAATGTGTGATATATTTATTAGATTTATATAGCTACCTAACCAGGGGTGGGTTCCGGATATTTTTGCTACCGGTTCTCTCAGGGTCATGCTGCACATGCACAGCAATCAAAAATTAGCTTCTGCGCATACGCAGAAGCAAAATCCAAGATGTCTGCATCCTCGGAGACACCTACAGGACCGGCTCCGTGACGTCATCACAAAGTTACTACTGGTTCTATAGGACCGGATGGAACCGGTAGGAACCCACCTCTGTACCTATCTCATATAAGTGATCCTAACATAATAAAAACCCCAAAATAATAACAAGACGTAATAAATAAAATATATTTTAAAACCTAAAAGAATAAAAAAGCATAAGTGACTGAAAAATGTCTGGTCCAGGAAAGGGCCTAATTGTTACCCAACAAAGATTTGGGCAAAAGCTCTCCTGACCATGGCTATCAACCTGCTCTTTGAACAAAAGCCATGAGGATCCACAAATTGCACTCTAGTTATAGCTGGGGCATTACAGTTATATCCAGAAACATGTAAAGGTGGAAAATCACCAAATCCAACAGCCACTCTCTCTTGCTCAGGTTGAACTGAAGCCTGTTCTTCCCTATCCAGGACCCCATAGCCTTCAGATATCAAGACACAACCTCGAAGGCATACATTGGCCAAATTAGGGCCAATCAGCACCTTGATGGCACCTGACTCCATTGCCACTGAATTGTCACACCCAGCAGTTTCATATAGATATGAAAAGTATGGAAAGAGTAATGAACCCTTGAGCTGTTCTCTTCTCCTGCCATCAATGCTGACCAGAAGCACTCTTGGAGGAATGAGGAGAACCATGATCATTGATAGCTCCTTCTTGGTTGTATATTCTTATTTCATTGAAGTAAGATTTAGTGATGTGCTATTAAATGATATTATATATGTCTGAAATTTATATATTTGGCTCCATTTATCTAAATTTGGCCCTGTCAATATTTAAAATACCAGATACAAAATGTGGATTAACAAAAATTGTCAACTTCCAGCCTTTGAAGTGGCACTTCTTTTATTATGTAATCATTGTAATACTGTAGTATGTACAAAGCATAGTATCATTTTCTTTTTCTTCTTTCTCCCAATTCATATTAGCTTTTTTTTTTAATTTTCATGCTTTGAATTGAATTCATACTTTTTTATTTAATTTGTAAAGTTAAGATGAACAATAATAATATAATGAGAATGAATGTATTCACTATGATTTTATTTCATTAAATTCTTTTTAGCCATCTATTACAATTGAAAAACAAGAATAATTGTGGAAAAAGATGCAAATAGAGAGAAAAATAATCTGTTTTTAAGGATAAAGTGCAATCATGGCACAACTTGACATAAGTAACTTCTACAGAATTCTATTTTAAACTTATATTTCTCAACATTCACTCACTCACTCTCCCTTCCTTCTCTCTCTCTCTTTCTTTCTTTATACATAAAAAACCATCCCACCTGTAATCAGTATGTGTTTCTCTGATGTTGTCAGTTGAAACGCTTTGCTTGTATCCACCTCCATTGCATAAACTGTGTAATGTGTGATTTTTCCATTGGGATTTAATGGTTTATCCCAAAAGAGCAAAATTGAAGATGAACTAATATTTTTATAATCTATATTTTCCACAGAATTGGGAACTACAAAAAAGAATAATTCATTTAGAAATTTAAATTTCGAAAAATTGAAAGAAACTAAACACTGCCAACATGATAATATTTCTGTTATAAAATTTTTACCTTGTTCACTTGTCTTAGAAATGAGAATAGCTGGTGGTCCTTCTCCGATGATGGTAAAAGCAGACACAGCAATTGCATATTTAGTGAAAGGCTGAAGTGCATTTACACGATATGACAGCTGCTCAACTGAAAGATTGATGGTATCAAATGTTTTATATTTTTTTAAAACCAAAATCAGTCATATGCATTTCTAACTTAGGACTAGTCCAGAGAATATTATTTCTACAAAAATGGTATAAGATTGCTGCTTTTGTGTGTTTATGTTATGGTCACTATCAAAATAATTGCAAAATTGATCATCATGAGGATATTCATTGCACAGCAAAGAATAAGAAACAGGAATGTTGTTTCTATGCATGTTTAATGAAGAAGAAATCATACTGGATTCAATGGATGCTATTCCAAAATAAACTTACATACTAGATTTACAAACATAGATTGCTTTCATTTCTGAAGCATGTTTCCATCAGTGCAAAAAAGAAAAGCAATCTTGGCATATTGGAAATGAAAAATATGTTTTTGAACAGTCACTGAAAGACAAAAATAACAGCTAAGAATCGTGGAGATAACTTTCCAGCACTATTTTATTTACAACTGACATTCAAAGTAAGGAAAATAGCACCATTATCCTTCTTTTACATTTAATGGCTCCCTTTCAAATTTTCAGACATTTCTAAGCCTGTATCTGTCAGCCAAACTTTATTTAATGGGTCATAAATATCTGTGTTTAGTCACAAAAATGCTCCTTTGATAATGCTGTGTAAGTGAATATACTAATGGCATCACTATGTCAAAGGGTCATCTCCACCTGTTGGTTGCCCCATGTTGCTGAGCTGTAACTTTTTGACCTATTTACCTTCAGTGACACTTGGAAGCCTATTAGTCAAAAACTGTTGGGGAAAAAAATTAAAGACCTGCATGGGACATGGAGATATGTTAATCTCTTCCAATCACACCTGCTTTGGCAACTGTAATAACTGATTGTCTATGCAGCTTGTGCAATGGTCTGGCATCTTCTTTCTCTGGGAGAGAGGTCAACTGGGTGACAAGAGGCTACTAAGCTCTGCTTGTGTGGCATTTCCCCATTTGCTGAATGTGACATCAGTAAATGCCCACTAACAATACAACTGAACTCTTTGCTAAAGATACTTTGTGTAATAGCTGTGATCTGAACAATGAAGTAGCTATGGAAAACAGCTTTTTCCTACTTACCAGAATTTAAATATAGTTCTGCATCATCATTTAAAGTTAGGAAATTATCAACAGGAAAGCTAGTATATTTTACTGGAGAAAATTCATGTACTCTTGGGAACATTTCAGCTGAACCTTCATATAAACTGGTCACTGTTTTTATTTTATTCAGTGAAGAAGATAATGCATATTCTTCTATCATATCTGGATCCCCAGATTCAGTAAAATGCTAACATAGAAAGAGAAAAAAAGAAACAACTTTCCATTTTTAAAAACCTTAACGATAGGAATGTAGACAAAGGAATAATGTGAAAATATTAAATGTAGGTAAGCATGAATTGGGATTAAAGTACCTTGATTTTTTCTGCCAGAATTGTATCTTCAAGGATCTCCTCTGTTTCCTCATGGAAAACTTTTACTCGGTACTGAGTGATGACTCCATTAGGTTGCTGTGGTTTTTTCCAAGCAATTCTTATAAAGCTTGCTGCTTCCTCTACTATATGCAAATCAAATACAGGTCCTGGAACTGAAATGTAATGTATATAGTAAAATTACTATACAGCAAGCATTATAAAATGTTTAATCTTAAAATTAACACTATCTAAAAAAGTAACATTTATTTGAAGTTGCATAATTCTGATGGATACTGCAAATGTCTGTAGTGTTACCAAGAACACTGTGGGAATTTGCTATTGCCTTCTTCTAGTCTACAGTGCTGACATTCTCCAAGCTTAGCTTCCAAGCTTAACCAGGTGTTGCTAATCTACTGATTACTGTTCCCATCATTCTTTTTTTTAAATCTAGTTAGGACTGATGAACTTCCAATCTGTTGACCTTATTCATTCTCCCATAACACCCATTCTGCCCAAGGGATATTGAATGAAATGCCACATCTCCCTAAATTCCTCCCCCTAGTGAGAGCACTCTAGTTGTGCACCTGTAGGCACAATTTTGCAATTGAGATATATCCTCTGGAGGTTGTGTAGCAGAGACTATCTTTATGATTACTTTCCATTTATTACAAAAGAACTGGAGTCGGGGGAAAGGGCATGGAAAGAACAGCCTAGAAAGAATTAATACACATCTTGCTTTTGAAGTGAAAGCTGTACACATTAATGCATCATGTGAAAATTGAACTGATTTCAGTTAAAAGAATCTGTAACATAATCAGCTTCTTTACTAAACAAACTTTTCTTGTAATCACTTACTGCCATCTAGTGGCAAAATAGTTGTGCTGTCCTAACATTTGGGATTGAATAAAATTAAGATTGTTTAATTCATCTTTCAACAACAACAATAATCATGAACTCTTCAAAATATTGTCAGAGAACCTGCTGAATTTTACATACTATTTCAATGGCTAAAGAATGCCATGAAACAAATGGAAGACTCATTCCTATTTACACCATTATCATTTATTCCATTGTCCCTGGAAGTAAGCAATTGATCCAGTGTTACTCAATATTTAGAGCTGCACACAAATACACACCCACATCTTCCATGGGCTGCCAACACTATCTGTCCATATGAATACAATATATATGACATATGCAGCTTACCTCCTGCAGGTGTGAAAACTGTTATATTAGACTTTGGGCCCACTCCAGCACTTGTTTCAGCAGCAACAAACACATCGTATAATGTAAATGGTATCAGATTATTAAATGTAAATTTTAGATCTTTTGTGTTGTTATCCAAAATACGAACTGAAATAATCATTTAAAACAAAATACCAGACAGTTAAGCTCTTTGAAATTATTTGAAAAGAATTTTGTTACTGATTATGTTAAAGAAAACTGAAACAAGCAAGTATTATAAACTGATCAGGTATGTCAATTTCATGTTAATGAGAATATTTTTATGACACTTGGTAAAAAGGTAAAAGACAATAACAATACAGGTGTATCCTATTAGTCATCTAGGTTTTGGAAAATGCCTATACATCCAGATATTTAATACTCAATTAAATGTTACTACATACTTAATTATGTCAGTATGCATATAATTATGCATATAATTTAACTGACAATACTATTTTGGCTTGCAGGTTAATTATTAGATTAAAGATCTGACCATGCACTGACTAGAGTAAGCAAGTTTAGGTTAAATCTGGGTTTTACCTGAAATTTTGGTATACTGGCAAAATAGTTCAGTACTACCCCTTGAATGCCCCTTGAGGGCATTGTTGCATATATTAAATCAAATTAAAGACAGTAAATTTACAGTTTCTCTACTTTACTAAAATTGTTAGGCGAACACATTGATTGATCAAAATAACAATGGATAGCATATATTTATGACTCATCTGGTGATCATCATGGCCTAAGATTAACACAATAAACCCTTTATGGCATGGGACCAGGCTGTTGGCGGGATCGCCTTTCCTCCCCTTCCTCCCTTTTTGATATTCCAAAAGGCCCATAAGACCTGGTTATGTGACTAGGCCTGAAGATCACATGGAACAGAGGTGTTAAATTTTTGAGGGAGTCATTTTTGTTGCCTTAAACCAGGGGTGTCAAACTCACATCGTCACGGTGGCATCATGTGACATATCAGGATTTTCCCCCCCTCGCTAAACCAGGTGTGGGCATGGCCAGTGTGTGATGCATCCGACCCGCGGGCCGGGAGTTTGACAGCCCTGCCTTAAACTATGGGTTAAAAATGAGGAAGGAAGGAAGGAAGGAAGGCACCAAAAGGAAGATGAAAATTCAGAAGATAATGGTTGGATGGAGTTAATGAAATCCTGAAAAAAGTCATAAGTTTAAAGAACAAATGATATGGTGGACATAAAAATGGTTAACAAGGCTAGAAAGATATGAAGAGATAATGGTGTTGATATAAAATAAATTTAGGTATGTGTGCTTTTCTATCTTTGCTCATTATTTCTTAGTCTGACTCTGGATAACATTAGTTATCCCGAAAGGAAATAGTATGATGGTGTATAAATAAATGTTACAACTATATAGCTCTAATAGTTTTATGAATCAATTAATGACTAAACACAGTAGATTATGAAGCATGTGAACACAATAATACAAAATCAAATTAACTGATTTACCACTTTGCCCATATAATTCCACTTTGTAAGTAAACTTTCCAGTAACAATGTTTGGTGGCTCCCATGAAATTGAGAAAGATTTTCCTGTAACATTTCCCGTTGCAAGATTCTGAGGAGGATCTTCTGGAACTACATTAAAAAGAAAACACCACACATATTGGAGTGTTTGTTTCATAAAATCTGAATTGTGCCCTGCAAGTTTCTTTACACTACTGTAATTATTTTTAAATTTCATCCTTATAGTAAAACAATGCGGCAAATCAATGCAGTTGCCAATCCACATCAAGAGATATAATATACGTGGAACTCAAAATGAACATTCCTAATATGCCAACATATAAAATGGCAGATTTTTGTTTACCTAGTTAAGGAATTGATATAAAGAAAGCAATTTCTGAGGATTTATGGGTATGAAAAAGAGACTGTTCATTTTTTATTTTGCAAAATGCTTTACTGTGGCAGTAAGATGAAAAAGGCAATGGGCTGGATCAATCAGTCTTCTTCCATCTGCCCAGGGGGCCCATTCTTGGATTCCTTCCATTCTATCTGTTGCAGAGTCTTTTTAATTTTATTGTAATTTGTTTGTTGTGAGTTACCTAGAGATGCTGGGAGTTGGATGGCATACAAATTAATAAATTATTATTTGTCTTGGGCAAAAAATTATCAATGTGGTCACTAAGAGTCAAAAATGACTTGATAGCACATCATGATTTTTTTTTAAAAACCAATTGATTATAATCAAATATGTTTATTAATGAGGCAAGCTCCATACAATTTTATTTCATTCTAAATGAAAAACTTGTGTAGATTTGTACATAATTTGCATGCATGTCCATGTTTCATTGTTAATATTAACATTTTTTCCTCAAATACATGAATGTTAAGCCTTCAAGCCAAATTTTAGGCACTCTGTTCAAATAAGGCATACAAAATTACACTATCTTCCTATTTTTAATGGCCAATATATGTTTAAGTATAAAATGTATTATTAGAAGCTTCAAAAAAACCTGAAAGCCAAACTTTAGACATCACTTTCTAAAAATAGTCTTGATTATGTATTTAAACTGCCTTGAATATTTCCTTCAACATTTAACTTTGTTAGTGATATCCCTAAGCTATTGCTATTTCTACACAGCTGACAAAATGCTTCAGCTGCTCGAACTGTAATGAAGATTAGGTCAAACATGACATTATTCAAAGGCACTGGTGGTCATAAAAAGGACAAATATTTTGTATTCTACTAGCTGCCAAAATGAGAACAGCTGTTAATGGATAGTAATAAATCTTGTCCATGCAAAGTCTGATCTCTGCTTTCTAAAGATTATTTGTCATTCTTTATAAATCTTGCCAAATATAAGGGCATCAACTATATTGTTATAAAAACAGTTATCCTTGGAATGGAGAATTAAGTCCAACAGTTCTATCAAGACATACATCTTACCTAAGGAACATTATCAACTAATTTGCAAGTCCAGTGCTATCTTTAGGGAAGTAGCTGGATATAAAAATGGCGAGCACTCACTTATTTAACATGTAGTTGCTGGATTTTTATTTGTGATTGGGTTACTAAGCATTTTGACTTGAATATATGGAAGGTAAAATTGGTTACTTCTTTATAAAAGTATCCTTGAGTTGTCCCGTATTTATGAAGGATTAGATCATTTCTTTCTTCAACTAAGCCAATATTAAGCTTTAACTAGAGCACGGGTGTCAAACTCGATCATGTCATGTGACATCACGTGACGTATCACAATGTTTTTTGCCTTTATAGAGCCGGGGTGGACTTGGCCTGCGTTTGATGGATCCAGCGCGCGGGCTACCAGTTTGTCACGCCTGAACTAGAAGAAAATGTGTGCTTTGGTAGCATTGTAAAGCATATTTTTCCATCTGTTTTAAAGAAATGGCTTTTTCTGAAAATATGTGTAATATGAACTGAAAAGACAGTGGAGATTAGGGAAATGTACCACAGTGCAAATCCTAATCAGATTGGAATTGAAGTTGGATTTGAAATTAAAACAGAATATTCTGTTACACAGACTACTTTTTCTCATTACAAATTACCTTTCTCTCCATTGGTTGTCTGTTGAAATCAAAGTATAATAAGCAGCATGGAAAAATATTCTTCTATAATTCTCTTTCATTAATTAGTTTACTGCTTTGGACATTGATAATTTCAAATACTAATTTGTACTTAATATGTCTACTTCCCTTGTGTGTATGGGCTTGAGAATTTGCCCATAAAGACTCAGAGGGAGATAAGAAATCTACTCAGTGATCTATAAGATAATGTATATCATGCAGATTTAAAAACTTCAATATAATTAAATTTATATTGCAAAGTTTTTTTATTCCAATGTGCTTCAGATGATTCACCACATGTGTCTTATATGATTAAATAAAATGCAAATACCTACACTCAACCAACCACAATTTTCATTCAGATTTCTCACTGACACCCATACCTTCTTCTTGCAGCATTATTCTGTAGGACAGATCCTTTATTATCTTAAATCCTAGGGAATAAATAATAAAACTTGATCCATTCCTTATATAAAGAGAGAAAGCAACATACCCAAAAATATATTTCTGGAAGATAAATTGTCCTATGATAAATTCTAAAATATATTTATTCAAGCGTTGCCAATTGCAAATGCTGTCCATATTGATTTCCCTTCTTAAGTTTGTTACCTGAAGAATATACTGTATACCTGATTCTGGTGTCCTGACAATTGCACTGTCAATATAACCTGCTTCAGTGGTTACTGCTGAAACTTCAAAAAGGTAAGTTGTGTATGGCCTAAGATTAGTCACGACAAAACTGACAGGTTCATTCCAGACTGAACTCATTGCCTTGAGAGCGATTGTACTTGAGGTAAACGTAGTGGTTTTACTAGATGTAGTTGAAGGAGTGGTAGTACTCCATAAAAATGATTCACTGTTATCCTGTAAAGGCAAACATTGAAATAAAAACAATTATTTTTGTGGATGTTTTATTGTTTTGATATTTTAATTGTTTTAAAATTTTAGAATTGTAAGCATTTGTAAATTGCTTTTCAGATTATTTTATTCCAATGAAACAGGAGTAAAAACTCTTTTCATGTTTTTAGTATGCCAACGTTAAAAACATTTTTCAATGTACTCTATACATATTGCAAATGAGAGAGAAAAATGCACTGATGCAGATGGATAAAAATACAAAAACTGTAGGATAAACTTAATTTGATAATCCCAAACAATTTGTCAATGCACATACTGTATTTTTCGGAGTAAAAGATGCACTCCCCCCCCAAAAGAGGGTGAAAACATGGATGCGTCTTATACACTGAATGTA
Source organism: Pseudoxenodon macrops (assembly GCA_032467955.1). NCBI lineage: Eukaryota > Metazoa > Chordata > Lepidosauria > Squamata > Pseudoxenodontidae > Pseudoxenodon > Pseudoxenodon macrops. The sequence continues at coordinate 180,536 of JANHFT010002070.1, forward strand.
GCCCTGCCCAGCCATCTCCACCCTTTAGCCTCTGCCTCTCAGCAATTTGTCTCCTTGCAGCAAACAGCACAGAGCCTCCTGACCATCAGCTGATTCAGGCTGCAGGTAGGCAGCAATAGGCAATGGCAATCCCTGTAGCCTGAAACTATTAGCTACTTGTGCTAATTAGGCTGTGCTAAAACTGAAAGTGAAACTAAAACTGCAAGGAGGAAAATTTCTGGGAAGTAGAGGCAGAGGCAGATTTTTATTTTCTTGTGCTAATCAGGCTGCACTGAAACTGAAACTGGCGGTTTGTTGTTTGCTGCAAGGAGGTAAGTCAATAACTATAAATGCCTATAGACTTATTTTTTAAAGACTGCTTTATTATTGTTCTAGACAACTTAACAAAATGAAGCTTTTTTAAATAAATGCTTGATCTGAAGAGTCCCAGTGCTATTGTATCTTCTTTTAAATAGCAGTGAATAACGTATACTTCCAGAAAGCCACATCAATTTTAACAGCATCTGTACTAATATAGTCTGAAATGTAACAGTGTCCTGTTGTAGAATTAAGATAAGGCAGCTGAGTTAGACCCTGACTTAGTCATGTTTGGAGTAGATCTATTTAAGAAAACTTTCTGGCATTAATATACTGCCATAATGTACATTTCTCCAATTCTTTGCTAGTTCTATGGGTCAGGCACAAATGAACAGAAATACACAGCAAACAATATATATACCTGTGCTGTTTGCTGTTTGCTGTGAGGCAAATTTCTGGGAGGCAGAGGCAGATTTTTTTCCCCTCCCCAAAAGCTAATTTCTTATTTGATTATTTCAAAAAATATGTTGTTATATAAATGTCTGTCAAATTATGCAGTTCACATTGTGGAGTACTTCAGCTATATATTAATTTACTATTTGGAATTGCACATGCTTATGAGAACCAAAATATGTCGGTATGTTGAATACATCATTATTATTATCATTTAAGGACTAAGTTTTTCTGTAGAATGCTTTAAAGTTAAACAGAACAGGATATATGCACCTTCAAGAGTGGTATTCATATGTGACAAATTAAAATGCTTTCATTTTCATAACTGTTGAAATAGACAAACTGATCTTTTGGATTTGACCACCTAAATTTGATGACAATAAGATTTTGCTATTGATGTATAAAAATTAAAGAAGGAACTTTGAAATTGTATGTTTTTGCTACAAGGAAAATTCAAATTTTAAAAAATGCAGCATTCCAGATCATCTGGAATCTGGATCAGACTTACTTTGGCAAATGCAATCAATATTAATTGATGACTAAGATGATGACATTTTCATCTATTTTTGAAGTGGTTTATAAGAAAATAATCAAAATTCAAACATAAACAGGATAAAGAACCTACAAGCAAAACAAGAAAGAAAATCCACAAACCTAAAACCTAAAAGAATTTAAAATGAAAACAATGCAAATAAAAAACATTAAAATTTAATCTAAAATACCAACAAAAAAAATGTTTGTCTGTGACTAAAAGGATAATAAAGTTCTTTTATCTCACATTTTGCCCTTACGCAACTATTACTCTGATTTTTGTACTGTGAATTTTGAACTGAAATATGGACAGTCCTGAAGAATTAGCTTTTATTTTTATTTATAACCAGCATATTTTACATACTCACATTGCATTCTGGTAACCTGCCAGACAAAAGGTCTTCCACTTTAACAGAGACATCCTTCACTATTATTCCACTTCTTGCGTGCTTTACACTAATTTTGAAACTAGTTATTTTCCCATTTGGCTGTTGTGGCAAGAACCAAATCAGATTTACAGCTGAGTGGTTGAAAGTTTCAACTGTGAGATTTACCACTTTACCAGGTGCTTGGAAAGGAACAGCAAAATAAAAAAGAAAGAAAGAAAGAATGTATTTGACGTATTTTAAATAGACTCTATTAAAAACACTATTATTTTACTACTGTTGCATTACAGGAAGACATCACAGAGCAAAGTGAGCTCATACACTGTTGTAATTCTATGATGCCAAACGTAAATGGCAGATTTCCTTAGTCCCTGGACAGAACAAGATTTTCAAGTTCTGCAAAAATTGTATCTACGGCAAACTATGTAATATATAATTATTATATATTTTAGAATTAGAATTAAAAAGACATCAAAGGAAATCATTGACTATATATAACAATTTGAATGTAAACAATGGTATATATTTGGATATGTTTGCTTAAATATGAAGAAAATATTTGTGGGTTATTTTTAATCAGCTGTTAAATTGTCAAAATGTTATGCAATTTCTTCAGGAATATTTGTTGAAAGTTTGTCATTTCAGTGAATCTGTCATACTGAATGTCAACAAATAACAAAATATAAGTTTACAGAATAAGCTTAAATCTGAAGATAAATTTAGCATTGTATTATTAAATTGTATTACATTTTCAATTTCAACTTAAAGGTCAATCCTTTTCATTTAAGTGTATTTGACTGAATTTATGTAGTTTCTATTCACATATTGTATATATAATAAACTTAACATTTAATTTAAAAACAAAATTAATGTTCTCATAATAACATGTGATTCAGCACAATTGGCTCTTCGGATACAAGCATAATATGTAGCCTGACAAGATTAAGAGATGTTATAAATCAAGTTACCACTTTCTGCAGTTTGAAAGAGAAATGGCTCACTAAATATTCCAATGCCAGCACTATTTTCAGCAGCAACCTGCAAGAGGACAAAATCAGTGAGAACTAAGATTGCATTTTAAATGAAACAAACAATATTCATGCAAACTACTAAATTCATGTATGCTTCTTTGAGGAAAAAGTACCCAATAAGAAAAGAGAATGGAAGTCATTTGAATGTTCTCCACATGTTCTTTGCTAAGTAATATACATGGTATGAATGATTCCTTTTTTTCTCTCAATGAAATTAAAATGTATGTGATAAAGGTACCACTGGATCCATACATTGCCATTATGGGAATTGCTCGTATTGCTTGAACAGTTATGACATATTCAACAGTTATGACATATTCAACAAATTATACTTAAATATAACTGATTTAGTACATTTTATACATAGAGACATTTGATGCAGAATTGCAATATGAATATATTGAAATATCACCTGAACTATCCTGAAATTGTCCTGATAATGAGATTCTTCTCAAACTAATCTTTTCTTTGCCTTGAACAACTTATCGGGCTTCTGCAAGTTGGCATCTTATGCCTGGAACTTTCAGGAAAGCTATTACTCTTGTCTTTTTAAACTTTTGCATTATATAAAAAATGAACATGTGTGATTTTCCTCAGAAGCATAATAAATATATTATTCTTATCAAATAAAATGCACTGGGACAAAAACAGAGAAGGGAAGGGACAGCTTATTCAAATTCATAAGAACACCACCAGTTCTGGAAAATAACATGGTTTCTCATTAAATGATTAAATTCAAAGCATTCCACTAGAGAGCACAACTGAAGTGAAACTGAGGTGAAATTACATGCCTGCAGTTAGATTTACATTAATTATAATTTGAATTTTAAATTATACTTTATAAACAGTAAAAATTAAATTTACCTGAATTTCATAAGTTGTTCCAGGGTTAAGGTTGGTTAGTAGAACTTCCAAACTATCTGGTTTTGTTGTAACTTGGGTGTAAATATTTTGCATCCACGGACAAACCTCTTTATATTTAACTATGTAGGATATAATTCTCCCGTTTGGGAAATGTGGCGTATTCCACGAAAGGAGAATTCCTGCAGATCCAACTTTTTCCCCAGCAAGGAAAACAGGAGGTCCTGGATCTGTATAAATTACACATTTTACATCAAGCCTAGATATTCTTCAGCTACTGGAGAATAAGGACAGAGTTTGCCAGTTTTTAAGCATCAAAGAGCAGCAAATATGAACTTGGCTTTTGTAACTTCATGAAAGATAATAAAGATAATAAATTTTGGAACATCAAGTACATTCTTTCTCTAAGAATTTTAATGGAATGCTGTAATATTCACAGACAAACAGCTTCTGATGCCAGTTTACTTTTTTAAGCACATTATTAAAGCATCTGTATGCATTCTCTACCTAAAATTGTATGGAAGAGTTTGCCAAGACATTTTTGAATACTCATATTTTGGCAAGTGTGTTTTAAATCATGATATTTTTCAAAGGGTAATTTTCTCTTCAACTATGCAACTCTGGAATTACTTCTTTAAAATAAATAAATATTTTTCCAATTACTTTAGAGCAAGCACTGTGAAGAATTTCAGTTTACAAAACAGAAAATTAGATACATATTTTTGAAACATTTTGATACAACACTCAAATGCAATTTTGCCATAAACTCACTAGTTACATTAGTTGCCACTGTTCTGCTGACAGGTAAACTGTACACTGAAGAGGAAACCGAAGAAACAGTCACATTATATATTGTCCCAGGGGTGGTATTTGAAATTTCAGCCTAGAATGTGAAATTAAGATTTAGAACTGCATCTTTCAATTTAAACAAAAACAAATAAAGCATTGAATAAATACATTCACATCACTAGTATTCATAACATTAAAAAAAACATACATTACTCTTAGGTATAAGCTGTCTGTTCAAAAATGTTTTAAAAAACAGTAGGATCCTTCAGTTAATAGTTCATTTCAATGACCCTGTTTATTTGTAGGATTCTGCAGTTTTAAGTAACAAAACTAATTAGACTGTTCATATCAACTGAGATATCCTGAGATGACCCAAGGAAATATACTATCATTGTCATTGAAATTTAATCTAAATCAATCAACACTCAATATTTATATGAAATACCTGTGCCTTTGTAGATCCAATAAAAAACAGAAGCAAGAAAACATGAAAGATCATGGTTTGTATGTATATATGCATTTATATATATATCCAAATACTGCAATCAAACGGTGCTCTTAAAACTTTGTGATGGCTTATGAGAGAAATGTTGCCTGCATTAATTATTTAAGTCTAGATCTCTCTGGCAAGTACACAATTAATGAACTTGTATTACTCAATAGCTCAGCCCTGCCTTTGTTAAAATATTCATGAACACTTAAATGACTAGCTGGAGGTCTGAGGTAGACTTTGTAAAAGTATCATCACTGTTGTTAAGGCAACAAAGAATAGATGTTGAAATCTGCTCTCATAAATTTGGTACATGTACTTTCACATTCCCAACCCAGCTTAAAAGCCGCAAGATAGAATGTCACGCTATGCCAATTGTACTATTTGCACAGCTTATAAACAAATTTGAGCTACAGTACTATAAACAAAAACCCTCACATACCTGATACTCTCCACTTCCCATATCTTGGAGAGAAACAAAGCCATGAGGAGGTGCAAGCTGCACATGAAACTGTTCGACATATCCATTCAGCAGCCTCCAGTGCAAAGAAAAGGAATGCGAAGACACATTGAAAACTATCAGTTTCTGTGGCTTTTCAGGCTCTTAAAAGAAAAAAAATGTTTATATATTGATCTTTTCATTAAGAAAGATTATTACCAAAACATTAAGTTCTAAATAAATTAGCTCCAGTACATAGATCATGGCATGCAACAACTATCTCTGTATAAGCTATATACTATTAAGATATTTAAATCACAACTTTTTTCTATTTGCCTTTGTTAATCTTAACTCTAGCCAATTGTTTGGACAAATCCCTGAAGTTACAGGGACGTTGTAGTCAAGAAGAAGTCATGCAGCTGGGATGGTGCCCAAGGTGGAACTAGAGCAGTGATGGCAAGTCTTTTGAATTCAGTGTAACAAAAATTCAGAAAATGACTGACCTGACTCTCCTGGAATATTATCTCTCCCTGCACTTTGCTGGGGCAGCAGGAGGTGCATAAGAATATGAATGCTCTTGTATGACCCACCCACAAACCTTCTGAAAGTTGCATAAGAGAGAAATACTCCTGTATGGCCTGTGGCAGCTCTGAAAATCATGCAAAAATGGGTTCTATTATTTTGTGATTTTCAGAGACTCTAGAGCAGGGCTGTCAAACTCGCAGCCTACGGGCTGGATGCGTCAGGTGCTGGCCATGCCCATCCCCGGTTTAGCGAAGGGGGAAAAAGTCGTGATACGTCACGTGCTGACACAAGTTTGACATCCCTGCTCTAGAGGCAGAGTAGGAGCACGGCCTTCTCATGTGGCCTCCAGAGGCTCCAGGGGCTGTATATGAACATACCACATTCACATACAACCTCAGAAAATTGAGCAAAAACAGGGCTACTGGCATGCAATAAAAAATGACATCACAGGTCAACCTGTGACATATGTATCATATGTTTACCATAACCAGATTAGAACTCATGATCTTCCAGTAGTCTGATGCTTAACCACTATGCCAAACCAATTCTCTTAAATTCCCATTATCTGTTCATAAATGGAATATATTAAGTAAATATTATAAATAATTTAATACTTATTTTTATTATCAAAACCTATCATTTTGCATGAGAATAACTACTACAGTAGAAAATATTCACAGTACTCATTCTTAAATCAAGATTAGAATCTGGTCAATGGAAAATGATTCATGGATGATTTTGAACTTCAGTTATCTTGTACTTGTGTAATCTTATTCCTAAAATGTGCTTCACTTTTAGTTCCTCTATTTACAATTTTGCAACTTTTCACAGAAGAATTATGAGCCGGGGTAACTCAGTGGTTAGAGTGCAGCAGGGGTGGGTTCCAGATATTTTTGCTGCCGGTTCGGTCAGGGTTGCACTGCATGTGTGTGCGTAAAGTGTGCATGCGTGTGCAACGATTGAAAACTAGCTTCTGCGCATGCACGGAAGTAAAAAACTAGCTTCTGCGCATGCGCAGAAGCAAAATCCAAGATGGCGGTACCCACGGAAACACCGACGGGACCGGCTCCATGACATCATTGCCAAGTTTACTACTGGTTCTATAGAACTGGTAGGAATCCACCTCTGGAGTGCAGTATTGCAGGCTACTTCTGCTCACTGCCTGCAATTTTGCAGTTCAAATCTGACCAGGCTCAAGGTTGACTCAGCCTTCCATTCTTCTGAGGTGGGTAATATGAGGACCCAAATTGTTGGGGGCAATATGCTGATTCTTGTAAACCATTTAGAGGGCTGTAAAAGCACTGTAAAGCGGTATATAAGTCTAAATACTATTGCTATTTAATGCTAGAAGGTGCAGCATTGCATAATTATTTGCCAAACAATCTTTTTTAGCATTTGTACCATTTCCAAGATAGTTGTCTATTTTCTTAGTCCATCAAATGATAAAACAATGACCTTTTCACAAAACTCTAGTGTAAGATGTTTTGAAACTGATTCTAGTAGCATATTTGTCAATACTTCACAACATAGAAATTCACAAACCTGTCACAAATTCTGTAAAGGAAACTGCACTTTCAACACTGCCTTTTACTCTCTGCAAAGTGAAGTTATAAATGTTACCAGGAGTCAGATTTGTAATGGTGTGATAAGTCTCAGGACCTAAGATAGCATATTTCTTTGTGAATGTCTTGTTTGATACAGATGCTTTGTAATGGCTGAAGTTAGTCTCACTTGGATTCCATGTTAATTTAGCAGAGGTTGTATTTCTCAGTGTTAAGGTTAGACCACAAATCTTCATTGGTTCTGAAGAAAATTTGAAAAAGAGACGCAATATATGTGGAAAAGCAACCAAATATTGAATAAATACATTTCTCCTAAGTAAAACATATAGAAACAATCTTACAACACTTACATTGCTACGAGAATGAAATTAACTCTTTCAAATGCAATCTAATAATAGTTAATTATTGACAGGTGGCAATTCCAAAGCAATGAACGTAGAAGACTAATATAATTCCTGTTTCTTGGTTGTTTTTTAAAAATCTCATTGAACAAAAAAGTTGGTCACTATTTGAAGTCAATCTTACTTTGTTATCTGCAATTAAGATTTTACAATTTAGCAATTGTAATTGTGTGTGTGTGTGTGTGTGTGTGTGTGTGTGTGTGTGTGTTCACAAAAAAAATCTTAACTTACTTTCGGTTTAGTATGTGTGATCTTGGTTTAGTATTTATGATCAAAATTATGTATTTTGTTTGTATTATTTCTGGATGTTGTCTGGTTACATTAGACGAAGGCACACTATGTTGACCTCTTTCCAGCCCTTATTTTCTGGAAATATGCCATTCTTCAAGACATTTGAAGCAACAGGTCCAACCACGTTATGTGCAATCCTAAGAAGATACTTTGCAGTCCCCACAAGTCCAAAATAACAAAATGCCTAAAATTCTGTCGCTTCTGCTTGATTTGGATGGTCTCACTCAACTGAATTGTCATTGCTATTCAGCAGACTTAATACCATTTCCAGGGTTATAAAATATGCCCTTCACACAAGGTATCTGCTTTAAATATTCAGGCTTCCATGAAATCTACTAGCTTCTCAACACCAACTCAGCCTTTTTATCCATTTGGGGAGGGAGGCACATAAGAAACTTTGGTTTGGGATTGCAGTTTCTAACACGGTAAGTGGAATTTGTACATGCATGGGCTTAATCATAATTTGTTCAACTTTGTAAAATAATATGGCTCAGGAATATACCGTAGCCCTTTTCAACTAAACTATTATAATTCTGGTAAAATTATATATTAAAGTAAATTCTAGTAAAATAATTTTATTTCTGTTTTGGAGTGACTACCGGTAGTGGTATGTATTTTATGCTGTAAAATACATGCATATATATCTATGAAATTATGTCTCTGTGTGTATATATTTATAAATGTATATGTGTGCGTGTGTGTGTTTGTGTGTAATTTCAGTCACAGACCAGCCTAAAACTAATAACATAACAGTTAATGTAAAACAGAAATAATTTGTTAACATAAAATTGAAATAATGTATCAGATAATTACTTGTAGTAATTTTTATCTTCGCAGGGATACTGACAGCTTGTCCTCTAATTGTCTTTACTTGAAAAATGTATTCAACCCCAGGCATGAGGTTTTTCACTACAGCCCTGTTATCAGACATTATTGTTGTTTGAAGAGTTTTGTTGCTGGTTATCAAGCAATAAGAAAGCTAGGAAAAAGAACATACTTTCACATCATATTCTAGTAATATTTCAATACAATTTTTAAAGTCATCAAGGTAGCAAAGCATAGAGAATTCACTGTAGATTAGAACCAAAAAAATTGAATGGATGTAACTTAGTATTCATATAAAAGTTCAGAAATTATTACAAAGAATAAATGCTATAGCAATTGTCTTGCAAACAAGAGATATTAGAAAATATGTCTATACTGGCATTACTAAATCCATTAAGCAGTGGGCAATTATTATGAAACAATGATTCTGCAATCTTGCCTTTGCTTTATATGCTGGTCTTGCTACTTTGCAACTGATGATCTATTTTTCCCATTATATATCCCAGTAAAATATGCAATCTTTTCATTTTTTATTTTAAAAGTTTGCACAGATAAACCATTTAGATAAATCCACTTTACTATGGCTTTCTAATCTCCAGACGATAAAAGTAACTGAAGCCTAAGTCCCATGTCTAGGTCTGAATCCAGTTTCCACAGATCTAGTTGAATGTCCTATGGAGCTTTAGTAATTGTCATTCACCACAAAGCAAAATTAGAAAAAGGATAGTAAGAATGGCCTCTTAAGTGGACAGACCAACTTTAGAATCTTTCCTTTTAAGGAGTCATTGATTACTGAGATGAACTCCTCATTCCATCATTGGTCTTAACTAGACAGGTAAAAAGAAGAAAAGTCCATACATGGCAGAACGTACTAATTTCACAAAGAACATGTTATAAGAGACAGAGAACTGTAAAGTATACTCCAGAATGCTTGTCTCAGAAACAAAGATTGACCAAAAAACCACTACCCCCCCAACCCCACTAAAATCATTGCTCAACAAAGAAATCTTTGTTGTTGTGGTATAAGAATCTTTATATATACAATTTATTGTTCATGTTATTTAGATTTGGTTAGCATTACCTAAATACAAAACTATTAAAAACAAATAGGATATTAAAATACTGATATTATCTTTATACAATCAATGTCTGAGCTTGTAATGAAAATTGGATGAGTGGAAATGATTAATTTTAAATGATTGGCTACATGATCCTATTTGTACACCTGAACTTTGCTAAGCAACCACTATTTCAAAGCTTTATTCATTAATATTTTACATTTAATCTAATTTATTCAGAAGAAGCACTCTCTTGCATGGTTTCTTGCTCTGCAGTATGTCATGCAATAATATGACATCACTGGGATTAATATTAAATGGTGGTTTCTTTCAATAAAGTATTAAAACATCCTTTCAGAATACCATTTAAAAACATTACATTGGCAAAAAATACATACATATAGAGATACATTACAAATATTTGTTTCTGAATTATTCTAAGATGAACAACAAAATAAATTTGTAATGGGTATTTTTCAGGTATAGCCAAGTCAAATAGCCAACAAAACAATTAGAAATCCTGCAATTCTTTTAAATATAGTTGTATCATTTTATAAATAAAGTCACTAAAGATATAATTTGAAGAAATGTTTTTTTTTAATAAAGGCTTTTTAAAATTTTCTCCATTCACATTTTCCCCCATGTCCTCTCTTAGAACAACTGTCTATATTCTATTTTGCTGAACTGTGTAATACATGGGGCTGCTTTCAGCATATACTACTGATTTTTTCCATTCTGTTTTTCTTACCTCAAAATTATCAAAACCTCCATTCGGCAGTTCCCAAAACAAGTAAACTGTATTTTCTTCTATTCCCAAGGCATGTAAAGCTAAAGGTGGATCTGGGTCTAAAATAAAATTAAATAGGCAAATGTAGATATCAATTAAGTAAAAATAGTCCAAATGAGATTGCTATTCATGAAAACAGTAACTATACTATATATCTTGAAAATATCTTTGAAATTAGCAAAGAGTACTATAATCCCTAGACATCATGATAACAAAACTATCCAAAGAATCCTAAACAAACCGAAGACAAAGGAGTCATTTATAGTGTGTATTACAAGAACTAAAAAACAAACCCCAGTATGTGAAGCAACCAGAGAGAATATTAAGAGAACATATCCATGAACATCAGCTGGCAGGCAGAAGCCATGATGAAAATCCCTTAATTTCACAACACACTGATAAATTCAGTCGCACATTCAGTTGGAAAACTGGAAATATCTTAGCTCAAGATATAATTCAATTTCATCACACATCTGTTAATCAATACCCAGACAAAAAGGAACCAATACCAGACAAAAAAGAACAATCAAGAAACAATACACTCAAAATGCAATACAATAAAACAAAATAATCCCCCAATCAAGGCTAATAAGAAAAGCTACCACATATAAACAGCTAGCAAACACCACTCCTCCATGCACTGATGATCTTACCTAGCTTGGTAGTTAAACATCTGCCAGAAAAGAAACAATATCAGAGAACATCAAAAAGGCAACAATACAAAAACGTTGTCTTTTCAATCCTGAATATCAAACATAAAGAGCACTGGAATTCCCTTTGGGGATACATTGTACTAAGAAATACCAGATTGGCTCAAGTTTATTAAAGCAACAATATAAGATCAAAACATTATTAAATATGTTGAGGCCCATAATCAATTGTTCAAGCAGTGCAAATTAATGATTAGCATGAATGGAAAGCTACATGCCTCTCCATCTATACAGTAATTGCTTTCCAGTCACTAACTCTGCTCTGAAATAAGAATAATTTTTGTTGTGGTTAAATAGATATCTTGATTAGAATCACTGCATTACTTTTGATAAAACAATGAGTGTAACAAAATAAAATAGTTTGTGACTAGATTAATTGTATAATTAAGGAGTATCCAGGGTTGAGATTCATACTATATTGTATATGGATTTTACAATGTCATTACGCACTCAGGTAGCTCTGTAAAACATAGTTTAAGATTTGTATTTATAAGGCATATAATTAACTTACCAGTTATAACGCTTAGAAAAGTAGGGAAACTGTTCTTCAACCTGTTAGTAGTCACAATTTGAACAAAGTATTCTGTTCCTGAGGAAAGGCCATCAAATCTGAACTTTCTACAATTAAGGAAAATAACATTATTATTAATATTGGGATGAAACATTTTAGAGTTGGATGACATCAAACAAGGACAAATTAAAAACACTGCTGAAATAATTAATGGAACACAACCTGAACTGCACAATTTGAGTCAAAAAAACAAGAAAGCTAATGACTATTCGCTATGCATTAAATCTCAGTTGTGATATTGATAGATTATTCCTGCCTTGCAGAAATGTAGCCAGAGGTTTACTGTAAATCATATACTCAACTCATACAAAAATATTGCACAAGCTGATTATAAACAATGACATAGCACATTTGTTTATGTTGTCTTCAAAAGGTACCTTTTATCTGATAATAATCTTTCTTCCTTCCTATATTTTTTGCCAACCAAAGTAGTAATATATCCATCAACTATACCAACTGCTGGTGGCCAGGTAACAGTTATTGATCCGGAATCTTTACTCAAATTCATATATTTAACTGAGCTGGGCTCTATTAATGAAACAGAAGAGTGAAAATGATCAGTTCATATAAACCTATAAATCAATTTTTAAAATTTTATTACAACAGAGTTCAATATAAGATGACTGGCTATATAAATGTTTTCAACAAATGAATGTCCATTCAAGAAACACAAATGCTATTAATGCCTTAGGTAGAGTTCATATTCTGAAGTTGTTAGCTCAGCCAATCTAACATTTCTATAGCTCTTTTTATGGTATAACCCAGTTGTCCAATTTTTGTGACTAACTGTATTTATTTCTTGGATATTTCTAAATTAGTTATTGAAATGATTCTTTGATAGATGAATAACTGTTAAAGTTCAAACTAATTCTTCTGAACTGTGGTATGCTTTTTCATAGTTTAATGTACTCTATCTACATACAGGTTTTGAGACATAATTCTTCAATATTTGTTTATCAAATGTAGGCACTGCCCATCTCACTAAGTGACTCAATCTTTACAGTGCCTCTCACTATCAGTCATGTAGAAGCCTCACAAAACTTTGATATCCACATTGGGAAAAGTTTCATGTATTGCATGGAAATAAATCAGAAGTTGCTTATATTGTATTGATACAGTAACCAGTATGGGTTCCTTTCTACCTGAAATAAAACGGCACTGCTTCTATCAGCATATTAATTCATGCACTAAATTTAAGAAAATACTTAATATTTAAGTTAATTAAGAAAGACCATATTCTTTTTTCTATTCTGAGAAAAATAAATTGGGTTTTATCAGCTATTTGTCCATCGGTTAAATGGCATTACCAGCAAACTGGACTTTTACCTCCAGAAATTCCAGATTCTGGCCTTTACCTGACATCTCACAAATATGCTTTAGAAACTTAAACATCCCTCTAGAACTGTTTGAAATGTCAAGGAGGATGCTTTCCCAACATGGGAAATTCTGGAAACCAATAATGTAAGGCTGGATGAAAACTTTAGATTAGTAATCCAATAGCTACCTATCTAGAAATATTCCCTGTTGAATTCAATAGGATTTACAGTAGAATAGGATTTACATTGGAATACTGGTAATCCATATACGTCCTTTGAAGTCTATAATAATACATGTTGCTCAATGTAATTAACAGTAATTTATTATAAATATGAAAATTCACAAGACGAAAAGGCAGAAAAAGACTGTTGGATTTATACCTTAGTATACAAGTAAGTGATGTATAATGAGAAAAGAAAAACAAATTGCACAATCATGTATGTTACAATAGAAGCTTATGACTAAAGATCTTCTAACCATCTGAAAGCCATAATGGTAGAAGAAGGTTGCTTTGACTTCTTGTTAGTGAGCTTCCTAGATACATCTGGTATATGAGATAGACCACTAGATAGCTATGCTTAGAACTGATCCAGCAGGTAATATTTTCTCAAGGGTTAGCATTAGCGCGGTAGAGAAGCAACAGTTTCTGTATAAGATCTTTGTTATGCTTGAAACAATAATAAATGTTACAGCTAACAGAAAAGTTACATTGTCATACCTGTTTCTACTTGTATGTTTACAGGAGGGCTGTCTTTGTATCCTTCTTTTTCTGTTTTAACCATAAAGTTATATAAGAAGCCAGGTATCAAGTTGGAAAATTCTGCCACTTCTTGTGTCACTTTTTGGACCTGTAGCTCAAAATAAATAAAAATGTATTATTTATTTTATTTATTAAATTTATTTGCTGCCTGTCTCACCCTCCAGATATTGTCATATTTGTGATTAGTGGCTATGTTTCCCTAGTATCATGCATCTTTTTTTCATGATTTTCCATATGGTAATCACTTGGTAGTTTTATGAGACCAGAAAATATATAAAATTACAACATAGCTAACAACTACCTATTACATTCTGCATGCATTCCTTTCCAAAATACACTACAGGATTCATATAATTTGACTCGTCTTTGCTTTACCATATAGATGCTTCCAAATATTGTCACTTGGACTAAAAAGAACAAGAAAAGCAATATAGGAGTAAAATATTCAGATTTGCTTTTTAAAGAATTTATTTGGCAACATACCCTATAAGTATCTGCACAGTTTGTACATGTGACTTCATATTGCTGAAAGTTTCCTTCTGCCTGATCCCAAATAATTTGTATTGAAATATTGGTGATTCTGCCTTCATATATATTTAGTGGAACTGCAAGACCTATAAGAAGCAATATGAAAAATACTCATCAAACATTCCAAAAAGTGCCCTGAATGAATGGTAGGATCCAATCATTTCTCGTTACATTATGCTTACCAGAGAACTCAAAAATTTGAAATATATAGTTTCCTAATTTGGTGACAACTTTAGAATTGAAATGAATATATATTTTTGTTTTTGGACAAAATGTGCACCAATGCATGCTAGTGAAAATAATGTATAGATAATAAATAATGTACAATAGAAAGCTTGCAAAAATGTGCATGTTGGGGAAATTATATATAAATGCATATATTTAGAGATTCGGGGGCAAATGTTTTGGAAAAAATAAGAAAATAAGAAAAAATTCTCAGAAAAATGCAGAAATCAAGGACTGAATATATAAATATAGATTTGCCTATCTCTGTATGCTACTTCTTGGTTTGAACTATATTCTTCTGATCTTGAAGAAGTACATTGTTGTGTTGTTCAGCAATTTGCAAAAACAGGTGGAAATGTGATGCCTATTTACATATTTTACATATTTTAATTATTATTTTTCCAAAAATTATATGATTATATGAGAATGCACAAAATATGCATCTACTGTTATCTAAATATATTAAATATAGCCATCTCTAAATTCAAATAACTTACATGTTTTTATAGTTGGCAGGTGATGTACAGAACTTAGCATATGTCTGCTAGATGTAAAAACAAAAAAATCATATTCTGTTCCTGGAGTTAGTTTTTCTATAGTTACTTTTCCTTCATTCAATAAAGTAAATGTTGCATTTGGGCCTGCTTTACTTATGATGTGAATGCCATCAATTATTCCCACAGATGGTATTTTAACAAATAAAATCACAAAAGTACTATGGATTTCATAAGGAATAATAATCTGTACTGGTTTGGGTTCTAGAATGGCAATAAACAGAAAAATATAATCAAACTATTATTAATAAATAACTGCCAATTATAATAATAAATAATGCACAGGTTTTTTTTCTAATAAAGGATACTGTCGTTCATGTCACATATTATATGGTAAATTAAAATAGGATTGACAGAAAACTACATTTATATTTTACTCTACAAAATTTCACTGTATTCTAATGACAAAGCAATACATTAAAAAGCTTATTAAATCCTGGATCTTCTTAATATTAATTCTGATTCCATTATCTAAATATAAATTTAGACATGTAAATATTACAATCTTCATCACCTTTTACACTGTTCTTTTAAATTATAATAAGATAGTTTTTTCTTTCATGTGTTTATTTTATAACAGATGCTCTAGTTTTAGTTCTTAATAATGACCTGGGACAATGTTGTGTTTAAATCTGAATAATAAGCTTAAAATGTATATAAATCAGCCATAAAACATCTTACTAAGAGTACACTGAATGGTAGTCAAATCACTCTTATTTCCAGATATTACTGTAGCCACTCCTATATCATAAGTCATTCCAGGAATTAATGGTTCAATTTTAAATTTCTCTGTGTTGTTTACTAAAAACATCATGCTTTTATCCTTGAATGCAGTTGGTTTTACTTGAATATAGGACTCCTGGCCTTCTTCTGGGAGTTTCCAAGAGATAATCACATGGTCCTCGCCTACTTCCTGTGGATGGATTAACAGACCAGTAGGTGGCGCCACACCTAAGCAACAAAAATAATATTTCCCTTTGTACCTGGAACATTAAAGTGCCTTTGTCATAACACTATTTTTAAAAATGGTTTCTCAGTTGTGAAAGATACTATGATGAAGATTTAATACATAGTGATTTAATCATGCAAAAAGTATTTCGAAACAGATTCCTTGTTTCTAAGATTTAAAGAGAAAATTGTTATGTGTAAATATACATTTTATAAAATACACTTGAGTTTTTTTTTAGCAACTCAAGTTTTAGGTCAAAAAGTATATTTAGTCTTCTAAAAGAAGAAATAATGTTTTCTAAAGTTACTCAGAAGTTTAGTTTCCTGATAAGAATACTGCTCTGCAACAAGGAAGCTCCTATGCTGATTTGAAAAATTAAAACAAGAATACAATTTTATAATAATAGCTTATATGAAAACAGATATGGACATTTTATACCTACCAGACAGCATTTAGCATTCAAGGCATTATTATCAGCAGCATCAATAGTTAACTTTACCTGTTATTATTTCTATAGGATCCTCATAGCAACTCGGAGTTCCCTTTTCAGCAACACTTTGAACATATGTCCAATATTGATTATATGATTTGATATTTCTGATGACAGCAGAAGTGTTAGTTTTTCCAAATGAAAAGGTTTTCCACTTGATTGTCTTACTATCGAAAATGTTCACTAGGTAATGGTGGAAACTTGCATTGAATGAACTTGCTGGAGAATCCCACTGTAAATATATCTCTGATGATGTCACTCTTGTTGCCTTTACATTGTGCAGATGTAATGGTTCTAATGATTGGAAATTGGGAAAAAAAACAGTTCTAAGGTGAGAGTAAAAAAATGGGACAAATAAGCAAATAGTAATAATAATAATAGTAATAATAAAAAGCAGAGGCAGAAAATTAAACAGAAGTAAATTGTACAAGCAGACATTTGTTTATATAAACTGCCTTCAACTAATTTGGAGTTGGTTTTGTATTTGAAGCTTTCCCCTATTTCTGAAAGTCCCCTGATTCTTTTTAGAAAGTAGAAAAAGGTATTTTGCAGAAGAAACAGCAATGGTATTCTGACTCAAGCCTTAAATTAAAATAAATTTAAGTTGCTCAGTTATAGACTGGGGATGATGTGATCAGGGTGCTGATCTATTTAGCATAGGTCTGCTGCAGGAGTAACCCTTCCCCATCCAGTCTCTGGGCCCTGGCTTACATTTTCGATTGCTACTGTCTGTGAAGGAAACCATAGCCTCTTTCTTTTGTATGGGAATGCCAAACCTGCTTGGATATTGGTGCATTACAGCAGAGATACATACACTCAAAGATACATATACTCATTGCCAGTTCAGTCATTTGAAAACTCTGGAGTTTTTATATTTTTATCTGCCATATATTGGTTGTGTTTTACCCAGTCACTTTGGGAAGATGGGAGATTATATAAATGTGATTAATAAGCAAATAAAAATAATGAAACATCAATATAAAAGATTGATTTTAGGGAGTACTGATCTCATGAAACGTTGACATTATTGCATTAGCTTCTCTATTGGAATGACATCAAATCAATTTTCCAGTGGATAGATGGAGCAAAAATAACAAAAGGAAAATAAACATATTTGTAGGTGATAAGATCCCGAAATAACACTTCTACACTTCAGACATTTCATTCATTTACCTTACCAACATTTCCCCCCAAAAAAACATCAAAATAGCAATAGCCCTGTAAGAGTTTTCATTTCTGCATAGTTAGCTTATTTGTAGGAGACTAACGATGAAGTAGACTTTGTAGGAGATTTAAATAAGAGGACAATCATGTATGGACAACACAGTTTGTATTGAGCAAGCTATAAACATTAATCTTATAGCAAAAAAGTAAAAAACCAGGTTGGTTGATCAAACAAGATTCATGGGATGAAGCTGGAGGAGTCAGCTTCAAATATTTGAGATAGTACGCTAAATATTTTCAGTACAGATGTTACTGTACATAGTAAATGCTTCATTAAATATATGATTTGAAAACACTATTTCACCAAATCAAAAAATAATTCCTTCCCCTATACTGCCATTTTTCTGCCAATATTTACTATATATTGTGATAGTGCATCTGGGGTTAAAATTAACTTGCCATATATTCTGAGCCATACCAGAATTTGAATCTGATTGTTTACTCAGAGGACATTAAACACAAAGCAAGTTTTTGTTTTAAAGGAGCATATATATTAAATGACACACAACACAATTTGTATTTTATTGTAACTTACTTGTCTCTACCGTCATAACAGGATGCAAACTAATTTGTGCTCCTTCAGGACTCTGGGCTGACAATAAAAATTTGTAAGAGTGACCTGGGTCCAGATTGAAAATTTTTGTGCGTGTTGAATTTAGAGTAAAAAATTTGGAAGATTGTTCTGAGTGTTCAGAATAGTACTTAATGTTAAGTTGAAAATTTGAATTCAGCCAACCATTCAAATCGTTCCACAAAAAGGCTGCTTCATTTGTACCAACATCTTGTATTTTAAATGTGAAATTTTCAGGAACTGAAGATACTGCAAAAAAGACCAAATTTTAAATTTAAAATGCCAATTCTCAATAACCATTTTTTTTTTGCTTTAAAGAATAAATTTTAATTAAAAAATCTAAACTTGAAAAAATAATTACATTCATATTTACAAATATATGGCAAAGAGATATAGCAGAAAAATCCTATGAAGAGATAATCTGAGGCAAATGGATTTCTCTGGAAAGCATAACAATCAGTTTCATTTTCTGGTATCAGTGACAGAGAAGAAAATTCAGATTCTCCAAGATATGGGGAGTCATCAGTCCATGCGAGATGTCCTTCTTCCTAAAAGAAACAAGATGACTGTATTCTTAAATTACTAAATTGTTTTCTTCAATATACTTCATACATTTTAACTAATAATTATAATTGTTCATATATGTGTAAGTTATGCTTTTATAATAGTATTACTGAAAATTAAGATGTGTATGTGTGTGTGTTTGTGTATTATTATTCAAAATCTGTAGCGGGAAGAAATAGAATCAATATCAGGTCTACAGTTTAGTAAAATTTAATATACTGACCTTAATATCATTAAGTCCTGTCCATACCAGGTTCAGCTGGTTGAATGACTGAAGATAAGTTATAAAGGCATATTCTTCTTTGTTTCTAATGTCAACAAGATGTGCCTCAGTTGAAAACAATCCACACTGATGTTGTGCCATATTCCAAGGTTTGCTGTCTGTATTAACTTTATAGCAACTCTGTTTGAAAGCTGTCCAACCATCTGAACACAAGCCTAATAAGCAATATTTGATTCCATGCTTTTTTCAATAAGTTCATATGAATGATAAAATAAAAAAATTTAAATTTAAGAAAAGCCATATTTCAAATAAGATATGATGGGAATGAAATACACCTTTTTTCATCCATTAAATTCATGAAAACAACACGAGCATCAGATATTTGTATGATTTCCTACAGGTTTGTCCAAAATGACTGCATTGCTTGCTATGTAATAATCAATGCTGCATTCACATGTTATTTCCTATACTTAGTCCACAGATGATGCTATAAATATAAATTATTAATGTAAAAATTGTGTATATGTATGTTTCTTTTCCATCTATTTTTAAACATATATTTCAGTGTAATTCTGCAACTTTTGAAACAATCAAATCAGAATTCAGATTTCAGTAAGATAATGTTCCAAAAATAATTTTAGAAAACATTTAATACTATTATGTATAACTTCTTTAATTGAAGCAAACTGCAATAAGTAGTATATTTCCATTATAATTCATATTTCAGTAAAGTTATAAATTGTTATTCTCACTAAATAGCATAAGACCTGCCTCCTACTTCAATACGAATTTACTGTACAACTGCAAATGTACATTTAGCAAAAGATTTTAATTATGCAATGAATTGGGAACATTTCACTATTATGTTCACTAGTTATATTTACTCCCTAAATTTCTTTAAAGAAACTTAAAAACAACAACCACAAAGCTTACGTGTTCTGAACCAGACAGTGGTCATGGTTAAATGCAGAACTATATTGATATTCATAGAGAAAAGTGACAATAATGCATTAATCATAATACTGACCTGTTTCAATTTCAAACTCCAGTATCTGATATACATTAATAAATTCTAAGTCAAGTTGTTTAAATTGAAGAGAAAATGTGTGCCATGTTCCAGGTCTCAGATCAGTCCATTCATAAACCCGTTCTTTATTTTTAAATATATAAGAAACATTTTTATGGAAAATTCCTATGGAAAAATCATGGACCAGCATATTCCAGTTAAACAACACACTTGTACTTGTCACACGAGTTTTGATACTACTTTCTGGAATTCCATCTATAATAGGCATAGAGAAAATCAAATTATATATTAGATTATTTACATTAAAATAAATTATTTTGAATCAGACTCTTAAATGGACACTATGGACAATGGCAAAATAGAAATTATTTCAGTTCAGCACAACTGTATTTATGTGTATGTTTGCATTTTATACAGCATGTAAAACAATGTACTAAAGCTGAGAAAGTGAAACTCTCATTTTCAAAAATGCAGGCATTTTGAATTCTTTACTCTAAATATCAATGTGTTTAAAACAATTTGATACTAATGGCAGCTAAAGGAGATTACTGTGTTTGAATGAACATTATGACAATCATCAATTCTGAAAAATAAATTTTACAAAGAGGATAGTGTATATCAATGATATATAAATCAGCTCCCATCTGATTTAGATTGGTCCAGTTCAGAATACAACATTAATTCAAATCACATATTTGAACTGAATTAATTCAGTTTGGAGAGTAAGTTTGATTAAGTTATTCTAACCGAACAACTCAATTATAGTTTTTGTATTTAATGCAGTTTATAGGTTTATGTAACTGGGCAGCCAAGAAAGCAAGAACAAGTACATACAAATCCAGAAGGCAATTTTTCTATAACAAGCCAAGCATGCTATAAGACCTTGATCACTACCCTGCAGCCTGGGAGTGTAGCCAAATTTTCAGTGACTTTCCAAATGTCACCAGAGTGTTTGCTATATGAATCTCTGTTTCTGATGGCAGGCACTGCAACCAAGAAGCATGCTTTCTAAGTTCTCATGGTTGACACTGTTTCATGGAAGGAGCGTGAAGCATAGCCACTTTGCCCAGTCTCATTAAACCAGGCAGAAACTATTGCTTATTTGAGCAGACAAATAAACAGGCCATATGCCATGAAAAGCTTTATAGGAACCAGCCCTTGGCAATGCACCTGAAACCAGTAGTGGCATTGCATAGCACATCACAGCATAGCCATCACTGCCCACATCATCACTTCTACAACAGTAATAGTTTCTGAGTGGTCTTTAAAGGCAGCCCCATAATTCATTCATGACAATCATGTTTTTTCTGAGGTGGCTGCCACATAAATAAGATAAGCAAACTAGCAAAGTGACAAGGTGTGAATTACTCTCTGAAAGGTCACACATGTCCCATGATCAGTATTAATTTAAAAAGCCAATTGTGATCTGATCTGATTTGTCAAGTATATGAAATAAAATTTAATGTCACCCCTAAACTTGTACTATATAAGACTACCAAAAAGCAACTGTAACATAAATGTAAAATTTTGATCAACAAAATGCCAAAGTGGTAATAGGTAATATTTGTATCATAGTATGTTTTCATATTAATTTTAATACAAACTTAATGTGTGGGAAGTTTATATGGAGCATAGGTAGTCCTTTACCTATTACTACAATTGAATCCAAAATTGCTATTGCTAATCAAGAAAGTTGTTAAGTGAATTTTGCCCTATTTTATGGCCTTTCTTGCTACAATTAAGTGAATCTCTGCAGTTGTTATGATAGTTAAGTGAATCTGGCTTCCCTTTGGCTTTGCTTCTCAGAAGATCATAAAAGATCATTACATGATCATGCGACACTGCAACCGTCATAAATATGAAGCATCAGAATTTTAATCATGGGATCATAGGGATGCCACAATGGTGAAAACCTGTCATAAGTAATTTTTTTCAGTGCTGTTGTAACTTTGAATGGTTACTAAATGAACTGTTGCAAGTCAAGGACTACCTGTATATGTTGTCCTACTTACATATTTTAAATGATTTTGTATATAGAACTTTTCCACTTTTTACTGATTGGATCATCACATCATATTTCTTCCCTTCTTCAAGCAGAACTGTAACTTTCTGTACTTTTACTTGAATTGCAGAAACACTTTTCAAATTCTATAATTTAAAGAGATTTTAATATAGTATTATTGTACCTGAGCCTGAAATCATAAACAAATTTTTTAACAAGAATTTGCTTTTCAGTACTTAGAGCTCCTTTTTTGGATAAATTAGGGCCCTTTGTATATTTATGTATTTATTTTTGTATAAGATTTCCAACTTAATATAATATCTGCACTAATAATCCACATTTATAATGAGCCCTGCAGAGTCCGCTCTACAAAGATATTTCAATTGCTTTACTTTACGATTGCGATTGTTTAAGAATAACATCAAGAAATAACTACCAGAGAAGTAGCAACTAAAGAACCAAGCAATAGCCTTTTCATAGTTCATGAAATATAATCATGGGGAAAAAACTGTTTATATGTGCCATTGTTTACCATTAACCAAACATAATTGTTTGATGATTTGATGCCGATTACCCATATTACTTATCAATATAGTATTATTAATGTCAATGTCGATGTTTCATTGGCGGTGCTACTTGTAACCCTGACATTATCAATATTATCACATAGTAATAAATGTAATATATTTATATATTTTCAGTATTTTACACAGTATTTTTAACATGTTTTCTATCAAAGAAAAGAACAGCACCACTAAAAATGTACAACAATGAAGAGTATGGCTTACTTTTTGAGCAAAGTCATCTGGAATGTGATATGTTATAATATAAAAATCTGGATATTGATCTTCTGGAAATTTTGACCATTCCAAAGAAACAGCTCTAGAAGGTTTCTTCACGTTATTACACTTCAGGTTGCTGGTTATCTTTAGTAAAATAAAAGTCAGGCGGAGATATTTCACAACATGAATATTAAACCATTCCAATATAGCTACTATATATAATTCTACATATCATTTAGCAATGACATCAAATTTAACATTTTGTTTGGCTCAGATTATGACTTAATTAGTCATAATGGAGGTCATCATTAAATGTTAGTCTTTATTTTCTGGTTTGGATTAAAAAAACTGAATTTCTAGATATTAATATTAATTTCAGATGGCAGAATATCTTGAGAACATTGCTTTCCAGCATCTCATGATATCATACTTGATTAAAGGATCAAGAAATATCAGATGGTGCTGTAGTACAGAAAGCACTGATGAGAAATGAAGGCTACATAAATCCCCAATCCTAAACCAGCACTGTCACTACTAGAAAAAGTTGTGATTTAAGTGAAAAGAAGTGTATAGCCAGAGTTTAGCTAAATATATGAAGAGCAAGCAAGTATATTCCTACCCCTAATTTCATATTGTCCAAATAAACATTTAAGTGACAAAGTGGCAATAAAAGATCTTATCTAGTCATGCTATATGCTATGTCTGTATGTTCCTAAAAAGAATACCAAACACCAGAAGATATCTATTCTTACCTGAAATACATATTGGGTCACAATTAAAAAGCACATTGTCTTGTCCATAGTGTGGTTCAGTCTCGGGTTTTAAAATTAGTCAAACTTCTAATTGAATTATGAAGCCAATCCTGTAAAAAGAAAGAAATAATATAATAAAATGTACTTTGAAATCTACTTTTTAAAATACATTATTCTGTATTCACCTCTTTGTGAAAACATGCAATTGTTCAGTTTCCAAGTTAGATCTTTTTTCAGTATATGATCATGCGGTAATATAGGTATTCCTCAATTTACAACCACAATTGAGCCCAAAATTTTTATATTTAAAATTGTAATATAGGAAGAAATGTTAATGTATACCTATTTAAAATACAAGCAATATCGTACATTATTAATGGGAGATGACAGCAGCTTAATGACACTGGAAATGCCAACCAGAAATGGTCTACATTCTGGCAATCTGCCCACCCGGCAGTTCAAAAACATGCAATATTGCAAGTAAATAAATGGGTACCACTTAGGTAGGAAGAAACTAGCTGTGTTCATGTGTGCAGAGAGCAGAAGCTGGCGCTGGACCTGGCCGGATGTGAGGCATTGCAACACGAGATGAGGCAAGACTGGTGGAGGAGCCTAGAAGAGCCAGCAACCCAAGTGCTGCTAGCTGATTGGTGTAAAGCTAGTTTGCCTCCTGCAATACACCAATGGTACGCATGCAAACACCAAACAGAAAGAATTAGCAATCTAGGACTGCATTGTGTCAAGCATATTCAAATTTCCCTGATGTTGTATGCTATATGCTAAATAAATTCTTTCTGTGGGATATGGTGGAAGAAAGAGTTTTATACTATATATATAGCAACATAATGAAACAAAGGAACATAGGAGGAGGTTTTTCTTCAAAAAAAAAACCAAGAAAGTTTAGTTGCCTGTTGAAAAAGCACCTTTGGGACTATTATGACTTGGATGAATGAGAATCTCCATAGACCTGTGTTGGATATGTTCATTGCCTCGAATTATTTGTAAAAAATAATAAAGGTGAGATATAAAATAAAATAAAATACAGAGGTCAAATGGATGTTGCAGATACTCAACCAGTATCATTAAAGGAATGTTCTGTGGCATGACCAGCTTGCACTCTGATGAACAGCTAAATACATTGGAGATCATGGAAGCCGAAATCTAAAATCTGCTATTTCTTATATTGACCTATATCTGCTATAGGAGGTGCCCTCACCCAAAGCCTAAATTGGATGTCATTCCTTTTAATTCTACAGATCCTGTTACTCCTAATTGTAATCAGCACATCAGCCACTGAATCCTAAAATTTGGTTACTATACTACTATGTGGAGAAGGAATGGGATGACTGACAAGGGAGAGCTCTTTTGGAAGGTCTACCTTCCAGGGAGAAGCAGCCTCTTGCTACTGTGAACCCCCAGTAAGTGCCAACTATATCTAGAAAAGACTAGGCTGTCTGGAGAAATCCCATGGTAAGAAAGTCAAGTTTTCTGGAAACAACATTCAGACAATCTGTTTTGGATCCAGAAACCTTGAATAAATGCTTCTTTGGGCGATTTGATCCTTTACTGCATCTCAAAATCACCCAGTGAGTTTTCATGAGGGAAAGTACTCCTGAACTTTGGATTTCCCTTACCACCCTGTCTTGATTAGGTGAATTTCCAACAAGTCGAGTTTCAGGGCTGTTAATTTAACGTTGATGTCGTTTGAACAATAATGCAAATAGGGTTGCTATTGCCTTCATCCAGGATGGCTTTTCCCTGTTAGTCTATAGCCCTGAGATTTTCTGGTGATCGCCCACCACCTCTGATTTCATTTAGCTTTTTGAAATCAATCAAAGTTGTCTCAATGGGTAATATAAACACACATTAATCTGAGTAAGTCAGAAGGAAAGCAAGAAAGATGACACTCATTGCATCATTAAGGTGTTTCTATGCACATGATGGAGCACAGAGTTCATGGATTCCTTTTTGGCAGAATTATTCTTCAAATGTGTCCAACCTCGCTCTCCATAATTCTTAAGCCAGAAACTATCCTCTTTTCAAAAGCCACAAGGTTCTGAGTTATTCAAAGAAAATTAGACTGAACGTCTGCACATCAGGCGCGCAGGTCGCTTTATAGGAGGAGACTACAGTTTGGCGTAGCTCGCTTGCACAGGACCTCTTTCCTCTTCTGTACAGAGTGATAAGTCAAAGCGCCTCCAAAAGAGTTTGCTCTGCCCACCTCGGGAGAACCTTTGCTGCCGAACCCAGCGCTTGCGCTCTGTCACTGGGTTTGGTTCACCAAGTGATTCCAAAAGAGCGCGGCAGTTTCCTTCCGGCAAACTTATCCAGTTCGGCCGCCGCTCGCGCGCAAAACCCACCTGCTACTCGCTGGGGAAAGAGGGCTGCGAGAGTCTCCGGGCCCCCTGCGGGAGTGACGCTCCGCTTTCTCTACTTCCTTTACTTCCTCCAGTGTAACTCGTTTTGGCAACCTCAACACTCCACTGGGTGGGATGTGGGACGCCTCGAGGCAAATGGGAGGGCTGACCTGACTGAGGGAAAGAGGGGTGGGGGCGGAGTCGATTCCTCTACCGGGGGGCAGGCAGATGGTCCGCCTGCCTTCCAGCAGGAACGTTTTTGGTGGCCAGGAGCATGAATAGAGTCATCCCCACCTTTGGAAGTGCAGAACATTCTCGGGAAAGCACAAAGTTTTTTTATTATTATTATTTCATGTGTCAGGTTCATATGGCATTTCAGTAAGGGCAATGGATAATGTCCTCGTTCATTTTACTGGGTTGCTTGCTGAAAACTCCGTAAACTCTGTTTTTGGAGGATCAAGAGCCACACAAATATCCAGTCGATTTAGGACACCATGGTTAGGAAAACTGCATTCATCTTCAAAGGGACCCCAGAGGAATTGGAGTCAAATTGGGATAATTTGAGGTTTTTGAAATTAGTTAAAAGGGTGTAGTTAAATGTATGGGTTTTGCACATAGTCAGCTACAGATCACAGAAAATCTGTGAAATGGGTGCAGCATTCAGTTAAGGAAAGGGAAAAGGATTCCAATACTACACAATATTGAAGAATATTTTAAAACAATATGAATAAAGGAGGTGTTTTTTTTCGGAAAATAGGGATTAAACATACTGATTTAAAATGAAGAATCAAAATGGAAAAACAAAAATATAAATCAAAGTAAATATGATATATTGTCATCTATTTTATAAATATTCCTAACAGATTTCAAAACAGGTTGATTATACCTTATTTATCTATTTGTTGTAAACCACCTTCATATACACCTTCATATACAAAATTGTGTTTGTATTGAGGGAAATTACATTTTATTGTGTTTATAAACTAGGTATTTTGCCTTCAAGCCTAAATGGATTAGATAATCATGCAAAATATTTCAGCCATTTTTAATAATTAAAGTTTGTCCAAAGCTATTCAAATGGAAATGCTACTAAGTTTGAAATGTTTGTTTTAGGCCTGCTGTTTAAAATCATCAAGTGCATTTTTCCATTCCCTGTTTCCAATTAGACCACTTGTTTAAAAAAAGACAATCATTTTATTTTCCCTGTTCACTTTCCGATATAACAGTAAATGTAGGATGGTTATTGTGGAGTTAAAATACACCTCTGACATACATTCACTAGTCATCTAGTGACAGCATCTCTACAGCAAAAATGCACTTTGTTTGCAACTCTCAGCTCTGCATGAAGCTTTCATCAATACAATAAGGCAGCTTTACATGATCAGCAGAAAAGCCCCTTTCGCAGGCTGAGTAAACATCTTTGTTTGGAACAGCATATTTCATTTTAATTAAATGGATACTCCCCTAAATGAAAATATTTTCATTTCATACACTGTTTCTAGTAAATGTATAAATAATTGATCAGAAAATAAAGTGAGATACCAAACTACATTTTAATGCAGATATAGTTCTAACAAAATTTTATTTAGGAGGGCCATTTTTAACAGAAAAGCAGATGAAGGAAGTGAATTACCTTTCCTGAACATATTTAAATTACCTTCATTTTCCTCTGAGATGTAAATAAACAAATGCTTGGAATCCCATTTGAGAAAACTATCTGAAAGGTGACTTGGAAAGTAAAAATGAGCAATGGATTAAACATTTAATCACCTCTCTACCAAGAGTGAGCTGTTGTGGGTTCGCAGGGGTTCGGGAGAACCTCTAGCTAAGATTCTGTGCAGTTTGGAGAACCCCAAATCCCACTCCTGGCTAGTCCTGCCCACCCCACCCCTCCCATGAGTCCCCACATGGCCCGTTTTGGATGCAGATAAGTGTAGGGTGCGTGCGAAGACTCGGGGAGGGCGGAAAATGCGTCTACCAGAAGTTTGGGATGTTCGTTTCCATCCTCCAGATAACCTCAGGAGCCTAAGGACGCCATTTCCGCCCTCCCGGAGGCTCAAGAAAACCCTCCAGGGAGTGCAAAAATGCCCCCTCCCTGCCATGGTGCAGGAGGCCGACTAGGCCATGCCCACCAGCAACCAGGCAGAGAATCCCTTGCTAAAATTTTTGAAGCCCACCCCTACTCTCTACCTATCTCTTTCCTTTCCCCTTTACTATATAACTTCATTATTCATACTTTCATGTGACTTGTAATCTTCCCCTAGAACTTATTGGAGAAATGATTTGTTAAAAGGCTGCATAAAATATGACTTTCTAAAGGGTTTTTCTTGAATATTCATTTTACCTTTTCAATAAAAGTCTTAATTATTAAAAGTTTCCTATGGCAACAATATACCGTAATACTCAATTCTTTTTTAAAAACATTTATTTATATACACTATGTATTAAAATATTGTAACACATAATAAAGAGATACTAGAAATACCATGAATGATTACACAAAATATACATTAGTCTAGTATAGTTAGCCTTCTACCTCTACAAGTCCTTTCTAAAAAAAGGCAGCTTTTTCAAGCATTTTCCTCTTTAGGAGTGCCTATAGCATTTCAAATTATGTTTTAATCCAGGCAAAGTATAGAAACTATTGTTTATGTTTGCATACATTCTTGTAAATATAAAATGTCAAAAATGGTTTATAAGAAATTACTACACGCAGTCATAAAAAGTAATATAAAGTATGCTAGAAAAGATTAGAACCAGAAAAATAAGAAATGCCACCATGTTATGGATTTCAAAATTTTAATAAAATATCACAAATATTACAATGCAGAATAAGCTTACTCTTGAGGAATAATCAGTGATGCCAGTGGAAGTGCTAATAAACCGCAAAGTTTTGATATAACCCCAGAACAAAGTATGTGTTAGATAGTTAATGTTGGCTAATTACATAAATGACATGAGAGTGTATAGCACTTGCAATATCTGGCATGAATAACATCTGGAAGAGTAAAGAGATCACACCCACAACCAAATGCAGATTAGTTAATGCAATAATTTTTCTGATTGCTACTTATGGCTGTGAAACTTGGCAGATAGGAGAAGGGTGGACATCTTTGAACTATGGTGCTGGAGGCAACTATGATACATACCATGGACTGCAAAAATTACAGAGAAGACCTAGTCTGAACCTCACTTAAAATATCATTTGACACCAAGATCTCCAAACAGAGGGTGTCATGTCATGCGAGCTGCCTCACTTGAAAAATTAATCATGCTGGGAGTGATCAGTGGAAAAATGAAAAGGGGCTGTCCTAGTATCTGTTGGCTAGATACTATAAAGAATGACACTGGGATGACCTGGCAGATCTGAAGGAGGCGATGCAAGACAGAGGAACATGGAGAGTACTGATCCATAGAGTGGCCAAGGGTCAGGCACAGCTAAATGGCTGCTGCTAATGAATTACATACATACTTCACATGTCTGAGTACATTACTGTAAAGTGAATTACGTGTTCCATATGTGTCAAAAATTAATATGCTCCCTTTTTACATACAGTATGCATATATAAATTGAGAAAATATTTATATATTAAATCTGATCATAAGAAAGAACAATGCATGTAATCACAAACATTTTAATTCCACTGGCATGAACAGTCTGTAGGTTCCTGCATGACATACAGAATTTCAGTGCCATTTCCAGAGCAGTAAAGTGGCACAGTTCGATTCTGAACTCCATTTTCACGGCAGCATTTGCAGAACCTTAAATGGCTATCGATGTTGACATTAAAAATTGTAGCAGAGGGGCACTTTCCATCACAGGAAGCCACACTTATCTGTTGGAGACAGGAAGGAGAAGGATGTCATAGAGAGTTCAAATTTTATCATTTACATTTATTGACAACTTCAGTCATTAAATCTATTTTAAAAGTTAGGAAATTCATCATCTTGCTGAACTTCTTGTTTGTTCAGGTCTCATACAATGGTTCCATGGGTTATTCACTATCAGCCAGCTTACTTCCTCTGCTATTTTCCTTTTTATGATAGTTTGCCATTTAATTCTTAAAACAAGGACATCTATGCACTACTATGTAATACTTGCAAATGTTACTTCAATATACATATCAATGTGCTCCATGCCTGACATGGAAGGAGAATAACAACACGACACTTCCGGCGGTGACGTCACGCTGCAGCGGAGCAAGCAAACGAGAGTCCGTGCGGCTTGCACGATTTTCTGTGGAATTCTGAGGCTTTCGGGCAAAGATAGCTTCTGAAGGAAGCTCAAGTGGAGAGGGG
>JANHFT010002070.1:211266-232453 GCA_032467955.1 Pseudoxenodon macrops
AGGTTCATGTACGGTTTACAAAAAAAACAACAAGAGATGAAATCTTTGCCAAAACAAGAGAAAAGCCATTGGTATTTAAAGAAAAGGAAATTTTGACACTGAGACAGATCCCACGTAGGGTAAGAGAAAAAACAACAACACGACACTTCTAGTTCAAGCCAGCAAGCTTAAGATTCCTGCATACACATATTCAAGGTCATGTTAGATGAGGTGAGGGAGTATAAGACAGACTTTTTCTCCAAAGAGGGTGAAAATTTGGGTGCATCTTATACACCGAATGTAGCCCCGCCCAGCCTCTCAAACACAGATTTCAGAGGCTGAAAACAGCCTCTCAAATGGAGCTTTGCAAGGTTGTTTGCTAAGGACACCAGCAAGATGGATGCTAGTAGGCAGATTTTTTTTTCTTATTTTCCTCCCCAAAAATATCTTATAGGTGCGTCTTATAGTCCGAAAAATACAGTACTTATTCTTGCACATGCATATATCCTTCTACATGGAAAATTGTCTCCCTCTAGTACTATTAGACCTCTTAGTGGTATCCAGTATCACTTACCATTAAACCATTCAGGGATATCCACAAGGGTTTGAAGTAGAGAGGATACTATTAATGATGATTATGCTCCTACTTGAGTAGGTGGTTCCAGACTATGGTGCTGGGGGCAGAAGAATTTGAGCCCATGGAAGCCCTAAGCAGAGACTTCCAAGGCACAAACATCTTCCTTTGCTATTTAACTTTTAAAATAAAGCTATGGAAGATATTCACCCACTGATCTAGTGTAATGTTGATAACATGTTGATGATTACTGGTTTCTGCATCACCATCCAAGAGATACTGCCAGGATCCTGAAGAGAAGTTGTGAATAGGGCAAAATAAATCCCACTGCATTTCTCTGGTGTATCACATTCCCTTGAAAGAAGGGCTTTGTGACTTGTGGGTTTGCTTGAATTCTGAACTCTTGCTTCAATAGCAGATGAAAGCTGCTGATGACATAGCAGATGGAAAAAGGCAGCCAGGAGGCCTTTCTCCAAAATCTACACAGCAATTTAAAGTAAGTTGAATAAGCATGTGTTCAATAGATGTTAAGGAAGTTCCATATAGAGGTTCCATATGGAGTGCCAGTTACAACCATACATGGACCAGGAGGCCACAGTGATGGCAGGTGATGCCCTGATCTCCAATAGGCTGAACTTCTGGGAAAATACATAGTCCTGCCTTTGGAGATGACTTAGAAATTACACTGGTGCAAATACAATAACTTGATTAATGGCAGGACAAGTCCCCTCAATATTAATGAAACTCAATTCTTGCTTAGGTTATCAGTAGGCTTTGGCATCCATGTTAAAGAACTGGCCATTGCCTCATTAGGAGAGGCAATTCTATTCTGCACTAGTCATCTGGTTTGAGATGTCTCTGAACTGATGAAGTCAGCATTTAAATAATGTTAGGGTAAAAGCAATTAAACTGCAAATTCTTTTTATGAGTAGGAGGATATTATTAGGGAGAGAGGTTTTCCAGATGTCAAAACAGTAATAGGATTTGCATGTATGTTTACCACACTAATCACAAGCCTGTTTTAGCAGCTGATATGCTCTAAGGCTGAGAGAACATGACTAGAGACAATGGCAAACCACTTCTGAAAAACCTTGCCAACAAGCTGCAGGAAATTGTCCAGACAGTCTCCAATAATCAAATGGTTGAATAGAAGAAGAAGAAAAACTCCTATATATGAAGTAGCCCCCAAATTAGGCATTTATACTTACAGGAGTTTGGCTTACGCAGTCTTCTTTTCTTACAGTAGTTCTGACCATTATTTTCTGGCAAATCCTTTCATCTCTTTTACCTGACAAAACATAAAGTATGAAGTCAATAATGAAGACATTTTTTTTACTACATCATTAGCTAAAGAGTTGTTTAGGTGTGTGTCATTATCTGAACATGCACCAAGGTGTCTAATCCTCCACCCATAATCTGTTTGTGGAGCTTTGTTTTGTTTGTAATAGCAGAACATCTCACAGCTGTTTATGCACATTCATATATTCCGTACTTCTTTCCTATTCTCTTCCTAATGGAACACCTAGACATTAAGGCTGCACAGCAATTGGATTTAAATAGGTTGAACAAGCATGTTCAATAAGTGTGAAGAAGGTTACAGACAAATCAAAATGTGTATAAAAGTTAAGAGTACGGAATGCTTAGTATTGGCAGTTCTATCATGATCTCATTTTTCTGGTCCCCTTGAGCAGCTAATTAAGAGTTTCTATCAGATTTCTGAATTGACTGGAGGATTTCCAAGAGGAGCTCAACAAAGAAGCAGTTCTTTTTGTGTGACACAGCACACCTGGCTATCCAAGAAACTTAAGTAAGAGCATAGCGGAGATTGCCATTTAATTTTAGAATGGGAAGAAAGTATCTGCAGAAAATACCCTGCAATCTGAATTATGCTGCATCCAGAAATTATAGCAGGCATAACTGCAAAGGCAGAATGCTTTTCAGTTTCATTACCCAGACAACATAAAATAACATTCAAACTTGCCTATTTTCCTATTTATTCAGTTCAATTTCAACTCAGCTGTGATATTATTACAAATATAATTAATAGTCTTCATTGTTATAATTCATCGCTCAGAGTAAAATAACCCCATCATATTGTAGAAAATTAAGAAAGGCATTCTGATCTTCAAGCTCCATTTCTAGAAAAATTGATTGGCTTATTTGATACAGCTTTTAGACTATTCTGCTGTTACTAATATTGCTATTCACTTTGGGTAGATGTATTGTAATGTATATATTCTATCAGTATTAGTTAAGATTTGCTTTTAAATTGTATAACGTTTTATGAATTGATTGTAAACTACTTTGAACATTGGAAAACAATTCAGAAAACAACAGCAGAAATTTAAAATCCCAATAAAAGTCACAAAATGGGTGTTGCCCACATCATTAATTTTACTAGAAATATATTTTTGCTCCTTTTCTGGCCATGTTCAATGCTTATATTTCAAGAATTATATCCACAGAATTGTTTACAAAATCAGATTCATGAAGTGCATCTTTAGGTAGTGCTAGTTTTACTATGGAATAATATATTTTTTGATAATTATAGAGTCAATCAACACTTCTCTGAATCACAACCTGATGTATTATATCTATGTATATCAACATTTTTTTTAAAATAAAGAAATAAAATACATTTATTAAAAATAGTAATACCTGGTTCACAATTAATACTATCAGTAGAGACTACAGGGCTAATGGCAAAGGGTAATACACCCCGTCCAGAACCTGGCAGAATTATTGGGAATATAAGTTTCTTGTAATACGCAAAAACAGTTTTACATAAACAGCATTCATTAATTCTTACACTGCCAACTGCTAATAATTTTTATTATTATAAAAAATATATTTTTATAAAAAGAAACAAGTATTATTACTTTTCTAAATTAATTATATCCCTATGTTTTAATACCCATGTGGATAATAAGGCCCTTACATTCTATACATGAAAAAAGAAACCTGGAACATGATTTGGCAAGGTAAGAATTAAACATATGAACTCACTCAGCATGCACATAATCATTCACCTTTTCAAATAAAGATTATTCATTACCATTAAAACCCAAGGGATTTTAAGGTGTACTTGTAGCTTAGTTATACTCCTTAACCATTAAAAGCACATGCTTTTAGTTTGTTCTAAAAAAACCTCTATTAGTATATAAAACAGCATTTAATATTGATTTTTTTTAAAAGCTAGTTCAGCAAACAGTTCTGAAGCTAACTACTAAAGCAATTTTTTTTGGGTTAAACGTTGTTTTAGAGAACAGTAAAGAAAAATTCTTCTACCAATCAATGGCTGGCTTTTACAAGATTTACTTCATTTATATAAAATATTGATGGGGAGAGATAAATTTATGGTCTTCATGAGATGTTATTAACCTTCAAATATCAATTTATTAATATCAATATGCCAATTTAGTGACATAATTGCCAAAAATTTCCTTGTCATTGTACTACTCACAATAGTAACTTTCTTTAGATAAGGGAATTTCTAGATTTAAGTCATGATGTGAAAAAAGAGATACTTTGGAATTATTAAGAAAATATATGCATGTGTGTTGTAGGTTCCAAAATATTCTGAGTAGAAATCTGATCAGGAAGCATTCTTTTGGAAAATTGGAGACACACACAGTGTTTGCAGATTTCTTCTTCTCCCTGGCACTATATCACTGGGCAGTACCATTTAATGGCAGACAGCAAGACAACATTTAGCAAAAGATGAAAGATGATAAAGGAATTGCTGGTAGTAAGATGTTTCCTTGATGAGTGTTAGACTGGCACCCAGGATACCCGTTTCCTGCCCTTTCTTGTACACTGGGTACATTTCTGTCCAATCTATGTCACAACACACTGCCATCAACTTCTGAACAAAGGCAGGAGATCTAAGAAATAACTGTATTATTTTGTGAGTATCTATTGTAAATAAATATTAGAAGAAAAACTCACTACTTGTAAAAGCAATACTACGGTAGTGGTAAGTTTGACTACATACTACAGATCTTACCCAACATCTAAAGCAGTGTTTTTTAACCGTAGCAACTCTAACATACCATATATGGATTTCCACTCCCAGAGTTCCCTAGTTAGTATGGCTGGTTGGGGAATTCTGGAAGATGAAATCTACACATCTTAAAGTTGCTAAAGTTGAAAAACACTGCTTTAGATGTTGGGTAAGATCTGTAGTATGTAGATATGAATTTATGGAAAACAGAGTCTCTTTGTTAAGCCTTTTTGGATCCAGAGACAGATATTCTAGAAGATACTAGAAGATACTAGATACTGGTTGACAAGATCGCACCCTGATTTGTTGAGCTGCAACATGAAGGATTTCTCAAAGAATAAAAGTAAAAGATACAAAGTAGACTTGCTTGAGAAATTTTTTTCTGAGAGTGCTATTTGTATTATTACAAATATTTGTAATATTTGTATAATGAACAAAAGAAACTCATTACAGAATGTTCATTCCAGTTCAAATAGAAAATTTCAGCTTTAGTTGGAATCCAAAGATCCATCCTGGGTTGGATGGATTTTTACTCTCTAATAAAATATCCAAATTCCATCATTGTGAAAAGTAATCATGCTTACATTTAAATTCTCATTTAAACTGAGATTTTGAGAAGTAAGATTATCAGAAAATAAACCTTGATATATTTTTGAGTGGGATATTTGTCACTATGAATGAATGAGAAAATTTATGACCTTTTAGAGCCTATCCAATATGTTTTACAGTGCAGTTACTGAAAGTACAGTATTAAAAAAATAATTAATACATTTTCACATTTAATGTTTTTATGTAATGTCTCAAATGTGCAATTATCCCTTTTTATATAAGCATTTTATATAATTTTCTCATGTAACTTTATGGTTGTACTTAACATAGTTCCATAGAACATAGGTCAGTAACCACTAGCATTTTTTTTTGCACTGACTGACCTGAATAAAATATTCATATTTTCCCATTTTCTTATAATCTTTGTTAATCTTATGATTAACAAACTAGAGAAAAATCCTATTAATAAATCAGATAATCTTTGTTTTCTAAAGGTATTCAAAACAGTTTTTAGCCATATCTATATTATTTTGGGGAAACTGGTTATATACCAAAAAGAAAAGGTTAAAACACAAGTTTTAATTTTAATATCACCGTGTTAGCAGCCATATAAAGCCAGGCTTGTCAATTACTTTTGTTAAGGGCTGGACACATATGACATGATTCAGAGACAGCATGCTGTTTTCTTTTCATATGTCTCCTTAAAGAGGTTAAGAATGCACACAGCTGTCCAAACCCAAAGCCATACCAACACAGAACTAGCACACAATACAGCTGTCTTCACTTACAGGTCTTGCAGCAGCCATTGTGATAGGTCTGCACAGAGCCTCCATTCTAGGAAAATTAAAAAGGAATATTTCAAAAAAGACTGTGCTCAAAGAAACATATTGAGGCATATGGATACTGCAATGCATATAAATAAAAAGGCCAGCTATCCAATCCAATCTAGAAATATTTAACTATTTTAATTAAGGGAACATTTTACATGAAGGGACAATCCACCATGAATCTTTCAATTCTTTTAAGATATAATTCATGAATGGGAGACCTTCACAGGAATTGCAGAGTTCTAGCTGTATGCTACTTTTTCAGCCAGGTGTTAAGAAGAAAAATGCTGTACAAGACAGTTTTCTTAACGCCAGGCTGAAAAAAATAGCATACAACTAGAAATCTGCAATTCCTGTGGAAGCTTCCCATTCCAGAATTATATCTTAAAAGAACTAAAGGATTCATAGTGGATTGTCCCTTCATATAAAATGGAAGGAAAACTTTTTTTCCTCAGAATGTCATTGTCATTGTCAGTAAAAATAAAAAATGGCTGCCATTATACATAACCTAATTTGAAGTCTCTCAAATACAGTAGTCCTCGATTTACAACAGTTCATTTAGTGTCTGTTCAAAGTTACAGTGGCACTGAAAAAATGACTGATGAACATTTTTCAAAGTTACAATCTTTCTAGAATCCCCAAGATCATGTGATCAAAATTCAGATACTTGGCAATTAGTTCATATTTATGAATTTTGCTATGCCGCAAGTTCATGCCTAACCTTTTGTTACAAATCAAAACAATACAAAAATGGAATCAATTGTCTATAAAATAACGGGATCAGTTTGTATGAAACATTTATTCATTTTGATTTGATGGATTAGATTTTAATTTTAATTTTGTGTAAGCGTTTGGGAAAGATATGTCATAATCAAAGACTAGACAGTATATGTTGCTAAAATGATTGTGAATAAGGGAAGACAGAATCAAGTTTAATCTCACATATAACCCTTTGGAGGTAATATGGGCTAATGGGGGAGAATACTATATTTCAAAGTATTACCTGTATGCAGGTATAATTTGGAGGAAAAAATTAAGACAGTAGAAGCAGTTTTTAAATATTTTTATAATATTAAAGAAACCTTGATATTAAGTTCCAAATAAATTAAACATACATGAATAAGGAATATTTTTATGTATAAAGTACAAACCTTTACACATTCAGTCTCATTAAAGGGTGGGCAAAACACACTGGAGCCAAGTACTACTGTCTCCACACCAATCTTTGCACATTCATATTTAGTGCAATTTGAGTCCCATGTGCTTCCTTCCTATAAAAAAAAAGAGACGGAGTGGGAAAAAGGAAGGAAATGGAAAACTGACTGCAATGTACCAAAATAATGATTGAATCATATGTTAAGACAACTTTCTAATTCTTAATGGCTTCAGGTATGCTGCAGTTGACCATAGCTGTGTAGTACTGTAATTTTAGTTTAATGAATACTAAATTCTGTTGAACCATCAGTGTTTTCTGAGAACATCATAACTATGAGTTAATGCAGTAGTAGAAGCCAGTTTGATGTAGTGACTAAGGTATCAGGCTAGAAACCAGGTGACTGTGAGTTCAACCCTGCCTTAGGCCCAAAGCCAGCTGGGTGACTTTGAGCGGATCACTTTCTCTCAGCCCTAGAAAGGAGGCAATGGCAAAACCACTTCTAAAAATTATTGCCAAGAAAACTTCAGGAACAGAAAATTTGATTTGAGTATGGTGTCCACATAGATGCAGGTAACTTTGGTTAAATGTCTGCTCACATGTAAATCAAACTTAAACAGAATTCATTTACTAATATCAAGTTAACACCAGTATTCCTGATGTCGTTATATACTTAGTTAATCATATTCAATGTGTAATATGATCTCCAATTAAGAAAATTTTGACTCAAGAGTAATCATATGGGAAAATTGTAGAATTTAGTACTTGACTTAATCAGAATCCTTATTCATTATTTTCTGAACCATTTTTCAACCCACTTACTTCATAAATCTCAAGAGTTCCATTGTCAGTATAAAAAGGACACGAGACATTTATGCAGGAACCACAACAAGAATGTTGACCATCCGATGGGCTGTGTACTTGATGCTGTTAAAAAGAAAGAACGTCCATATGGACTATATCAATATTATTTTCTTTGGCAACTATATCTATATTTCCTGTTGATGGAACTCTCAATTTCTGTCTGCAAATTCCTTTTCCCCATCCCAGGGCAAAGATAAGGCAGAATATTATGAAATGAGTCCCACAGCTTTGTAAGATATTCTCTTAACTAGACCAAATCAGATATAAAGTGTACACACTCAGACTATGCTTTGCAAAATCCCTGTGAAGATCCAAATGAAGAGTTAATTGAGTCTCATGGAAGCTACTTTATTCAGTCTTCAGTGTCAAAGTAGGATATATTTTTTTTCTATGCATGCATAATTCCAAAATACCATAAAAAAGATAAGGGGCTGCTTTTAAAGTTCAGCCAGTGAGTCCAGAGTTTGCAGTTCTGCCCACCACATAAAAGCCAAAATCATAATTATAAAAGAAGACTAGGAAAATATGACTTATAGAAGGACCATGGATTGAGAAGTTCTGTGACTATAATGTACAAGAAATAAATTACCTGTTTCTTCTCTGGAAAAATAACAGGATCACTGCATAGATAGGCACATAATTTATATGTTTCACCTGCACTTGTTTTCAAATAACTTTTGGTTACTAAATTTCTCCATTCTCAGGGAAATAGATTTTGCTAAAGATTTTAAATGATGTTATACTAATTATGTCCAGAAATGACTTTGTCTGCATATTTTTTACTTACTGCTTCACATTTTTGGGAACAATTAACTACTGCCAGATTCATAGTGTGAAATCCTGTGTTAGGGTCTCTGTCTTGGGAACACTTTGCCATATAACAAAGTTCTCCATCCAAATATTGAATCAATGTCTGACCCGGGTTCAGTACAGTGACTTCTTGGAATATACAGACATTTTCTTTTTCTAGGGAGAGAGAGAGAGAGGAAGGAAGAAAGGAAATAGAATATGCAAAACAAGAGTACTATTTAGTATCATTTTTTCCACATACAATAAGAAATGTTTGGTGATCAACTGTGATTTATTTGCAAAGTTCAATGGTTGATGCTTACAGCTTAGTGTTAGTGTGACCTTGGTTAGTATTATTTTATTATTTGCATTTTTTCTTTTCCTTGCATATTGCCCTGATATTTTAGAATAAATGAGAAATTAATAATATTTAATATATATCTTAGGTCTTAATGGAATTCAAAAAACATAATATATTTAGCAATCTATGTATTATCATTCCCTTCATAAATTTAACATTACTAAAGAACAGGAAGAAGAATGCTAGTTCAGGCGAATATTTCTGTTCTAAGAATCTCTCCCTTTTTTATTTTCAGCTAGAAGATTACTGAAAATTGTAAGCACATGAAGTGTATAGGGCTTGTTTTAACAACTATGTTACTAAAACTAAATAGTAAACAAAAGTTATTGAAAAGAATGCTCATATGCATGCCTGTCTGTGCACAGACACACATACACATATGTACATACCACAAATGTAATGTGGACATCCACATGTAGTAGAAGCATTAGCACTTATTTTCCAAACTTCACCCTATGAAATATTTCAATGATACATTTGTTCAATTGCACACATACATGTACTTTTATTTGTAAGAAAGTGAACAACTACATAAAAATTACCAAATGCATTTTAGCAGCAAAATATTGCTGCACATTTGAATGTAAATTTGGAGCAACCATTAGGCCACATGCCCATATTAATAGCCCTAGGTCTATCTCCTCCTTGTTATTGTTACAATTGTTAGTTTTTTCCCTCAAAACTCAAACTACATTGATATTCACCAGAAATGAGAGAGTCAAATGGGAGCTTCTGTTGCTTTTCAATCTTGTTGCAGCTGCATATTCAGGAAAGGTAACTAAACATGTGTAACTGCAGGGAGTCCACAAAATGTAGTAAAAAAATGGAGGATGGCAATCATGAGTGTGTGATCAAATATCTGACCATTTTTTGTGTGTGTCACAACTGTATAGCTGTTTAAAAGATCAATCAGTTGATTGATTAATGCTGTGAATGTTTTTGGAAGATGTTAGGTCACCCCAAGGCATTCTATTATATGCAGCAGAAAGACAGATTGTGTCTACATACTGAATATTGGGCAATATATATGTAACAAATAATGTTGCCACTTTAGGACGGCCCCAATATTTATTGTCTAATAGTGGGTTTAGATTTGTCCAACAAACATAATAGCTAACAACATAATTACAACTTGTAAAAACTACAGCTAATATCTATCAAGTCACCTCTTCATTGCTTTTCATATTGGTATTAATATAACTAATAGCCAATCTGCTGTACTGGTTAAGGTGTTGGACTAAAATGAAGAAATTAGCTTTAGTCCTGCCTTAGACACAAAATTAATGAGGTAACTTAGGGTCAATTACTTTCCTAGGAAGAAAACAAAGACAAGCCATTTTGGAAAATATTGACAAGAAAATTATATGAATGTATTTAGGTAATTGACATAATTGTTTTCATTTTATATGATTTGCAAACTTATAATTGCTGTCATTGTAGGACAGGATAGCATAGAAACATTTAAAATGAAAGAAAAATAAGAATTCCAAAACTATTATAAAAGTAAACAGTTCTTACCAACTTACAGCTTGGTACAGTACCATTCTCACAATCACATTCTGGAGAAAATAAGAAAGAAAGATTCACTACGATCACATCAATGGGAATAGAAGTTGTATTTCACTCATTTATATAATTAGAAAAAAAAGTAAATTATAGATACCACAATTCCAGTCTGGGCAACACTGTCCAGGTACTCTTTTTTTAATCAGTTTCATATCAGCAGAGCAATTCAGAAGAGGTGAAGGACACTGATTCTCTTCACATACTAGAGAAAGGGAAATTATGTCTTTAAAAGATTATTGCCACAATACCACTAGAAAAAATAAACATATAAAACTTTTCTTTATTATATTATTATTTCTACTATTCTACTATTTTTATTATATTATTATATGCTACCTGCTACCTTAAATTAATGGTTTGGAAATGAATAATCATTTTAGGTTCAAGTAATCAACAATTATTTTGAGGTTTCAATAGCAGAACACATTTCATATCACAAACTGTTTTAGATAAAGGAGACAACCTTACTCATGATGACTCAAATCTGTTAACTATAAAGTATAGAAAATAGTATCATGCCAAGTAAATACATGTAAATGTATAACTCTTCAGCACTTTTTTGGTATCAGATATTTCCCATTGAATGGCTAAGATAGACACCAGGTAAAGTCTAAATGTTTAGATATCAGCATTAAATTTAAAAAATCTAAAGTGAAACTGCAAATATATGCAGCTGACTGTTGTTTTTGTTCTTTCTGCCATTCGCAACCCTTGAGATAAGGAGCAACTCATTTAGATTATACATGTTTAGATTTTGCATAGCTGTACATACAGTAGCTAAATATATTTTTGCCTGATTATTTAGCTGAAATTTTAGAATAGCAAAGGATAGCAATAGCAATTATCTTAGCAATAATATAATAATTGACTTTACCTTCATGGCAGCTGCATTATAACAATACTGCATTTATTACAAGAATAAGTATAAGTTCATGACAGAATACAAAGAAAAATCCCAATAAAACAAGTAGTAAACATTTCAAGATATGTAATCCAACACAAAACTTACCACAATGATAATGAGGACAACAGTAATGTGCAGTACTAAGATCTACTGCAAGAAGTTCTTCTTCATTGCATTCTGGAATAGGTTCAATGCAAGATTCACAAACTTCAAGAGAAACATAAATAATATATATATATTATAATGTATATACAGATATATCCACACACACACAACATTAGTTATGTGTCAGTTTTATATTTAGATTTATATGCTGGCATATTCAAGAGAAATTGTAACCATGTTTTGAATCATGGAATATTTAATAGCTTGCAAAAATGCAAGAAGAATGAATGAATGAATGAATGAGTAGTCAAAATAAGTATGTATGTCAAGCTATGCAAAGACTTTAAAATTCAAGCAATGGCCTCCAACTTTGCATGACAAGTTCTAATTAAACAGATGTTATAGGCATTAAGTGCTAGAAATTAAATTGAATTAAAGCAGATGCATTTAATCAACTCGCTGACCTGAGAAAAGATGTGAAAATATCACATGACTCCTGGGAAAATAATGTCCTATTTTGCCCAGTTATTGCTTCTTGTGAAAAATAAAGAAATACCAGAACGATAGAAAGATAAAGGATGGATGGATGGATAGATGAATGGGGGAAACTATCGTATTTTTGTAGTTCATAGGTATGTTGTGAAAAAAGCTAGTGCTGAATTCAACTTAAAAGGAAATTTATAACATTTCGCAATAGTCAATTTATGGTCAAATTATATATGCACAGTATGTATGCATGTATTTTACCTATATGCCACTCAAGCAATACACAGTGGGATATATATCACAAGAATATCCATAGCAGTTAAATTACATTATATCCACCGATATAAGAAGACATTATAATAATGATAATGATAAAGCTTATCAAAGTCAAATAACATAATATTAACAATTTAATATATTTAAGTAATTCATCATAAAATCAATAATAACATTACACAGAATAGATCATTTTAATTCTAAGT
The DNA here is from genome assembly GCA_032467955.1 of Pseudoxenodon macrops. Taxonomy (NCBI): domain Eukaryota; kingdom Metazoa; phylum Chordata; class Lepidosauria; order Squamata; family Pseudoxenodontidae; genus Pseudoxenodon; species Pseudoxenodon macrops. The sequence goes on from JANHFT010002070.1 coordinate 223,909, forward strand.
ATAATATTAAGTATATAATGAGTCTTTGTAGGTTTTCCTCCCCTTTCTTTATTAAATGTGATTGTGAAGGAGGGAGAACAGTACGTATTTAGATTATAATATTAACAATTAACTCCCACTCCTTTCCTTGCTGCAGTGAAAAACAAGTTATGCATAGGTACTATGCAATAAGAAAAGTTATCAGCACCCAAATTCTTCCATTAAAAACTGGGTGGTTTTGTAACTAAATTTAAAAAGTTACCGCTAAATCTACAGATACAGTATCTTAGATATTTAAATCCTCAATTTACCCAAGATTTTTAACATAACAAATGTTACTTACCACACAAGTAGGAGAAACAGCAAGTATCATTCAATTTGACTTCCACAATAAACTGATCTTCTCGGCATTCTGGACGAGTAACATTGGGACATGCTGACATATCACATTCTGAATTTAAAAAAAACCAAAGCAATCTAGTGAAATACAACCAATGACTTGCTGTTTTAAGAATTTAGAAGTTATGTGCCTCTAAATGAAAAATATTTTCTCAGTTTTATTCTTCATCCTATCACTTACCACACTGATTTTGAGGGCAGCAGGAAAAAGGAGTATATCTGACTGTCAGCTTCTCAGTTCTTTTGCATACCGGGATAATGGGGCTACATAAAGCCATGTTGCACTCTAAAACAAAAAACAGAGTCCTGAATTAAATCAGTATATACTTAACCTTTTCATGGGAAGATGATAAGGAAAAGGTTTATTGTCTGTTCCTGCAGTTCTTTTTCCAAATGAAACATTTTAAGATTACTGATACTTACTGTTATATTAAATATATAGAATATATTAAAAACAAAGAACAACTTGTGCTAATATTAAAAACTCATATCTAAAGCTATTTGACTTCTTACATTAATGTGCCATTATTTTAATGTATACATTAAACTAAAAGCAGAGAAGCTTGATATTACATAGAGAACAATGCATGTCACTGGGATTAGCTCAGCACACAACTGGATTGCCATTTAGTATCCTACCTAGTGTTGTTGTTGTTGTTTTTAACATCTAAGAGATCATTGAGAAAGTTTGCAAAACCCCTTTTTCAACTTTCAGACTGGTTTTGGAATGCTCATGCCTGAATTGACCTTCTAATTGGCCATAATTAAACATGTCTATAAGCCTGTATGTCATCTCCCACTTCTCCATGGGAAGGTGTTACCACAAATGTGTTTCAATTCATATTTGCCATCTTGACTTTGGTCAACAAGTGATGAACTGGATATTTCTATCATAATTCAAAAGAGGAAGATTTTTCATTGGCTGTACTCATATTAGATCACAGAAATGAAATATAGTGAATAGGTTTTTTTTAAAAACCTTAAATGTTGACTTTTATAATGATATATTATTTTCTCACTGTACATTATCTATGAGCCAATTTGATCTAGTGATTAAGTTACCAGGCTAGAAAATGGGAGACTGTAAGTTCAAGTACTGCTAGCTAGCTGGGTAACTTTGGGTCAACCACTCACTCTCAGGCCAACCCACCTCACAGGGTTGTTGTTATGGGGAAAATAGGAGTAGGAAGGTTTGTTGATTTGTTTGTCTCGCTGAGTTATTTGTAAAAATATAGACATATAAATAATTGTGCCAAATATTTTAGATTTCTCTATACTACACACAGATTCTTTCCTATCTACTGAATATCATGCCTGCCATAAATATTACATACCACAGATATTTTTTGGACAGCAAGTTTGTTCTTCAATTACACTGACAATCACTTCAGCCTCTCTATCACATATTGGAGATGGCTGCTTATCACATTCAGGCACTGTATCAATAATGCTCCCGTTCTCCATGCACTTATACATGCAGCATCCTTTATTGGAGCCAATCCAAATCTCCCCAACAGAATGAGGATGCCCTTCGTTATCTGTACAGACTATTAAAAAAAAGTAAAAAAACAAATCTTTTTTAATGATATCCCCCAAAAATGCCCTGTTTACATTATGATATAAGACTGTAAACTCTATCTGTTACCAGAAGCTGAAAGTTAAATAGCTTCTGATGTTTGTAAGAAGCTGGAGCAAAATAAATGCTGACACATCTAAGGAGAGAAAGGAAATATTACAGGAATTTGTTATTTGCCCCTAATAAATTTTCACTTTTGCAAAACTATCATTAATTAATGCCTCTTGCTATATAGTTTTGACCTCAGGCTCATATGACTGCAATTATGCTTATACAGATCCAGAATGATTACCTATCTTTACTCTGTATATAAAGTCTGAGTCATTAGAATGTTAAAGTACAGGCCTGGCTTAATTCAATACTGCAAGTGATATAAGAACTTTTATTGTTAATAAAATAATCATATTGGATTCCTTTGTTTTATTTTGTTTGTTTTACTACGAGCCTCAGAAATTATAATTCTATCACTTCAAAATTAACATATTCTGAAGGACTTTTACCAGCAAACTGGCATTTCATAACACTCATAAAGCTCTTTCAAATTCTGAAACAGTTGAAAGGTGTAATTCCAGATTTAAATAAAAATCATCGCAATGAATTTAATTGGATTTATGAAGTTACAATTACTTTTACAGTAAAACCTCTATAGAAAAATATCAGCTTCCTAGCTATACCAGTTAGGGAATATAAATTCTGAAGCTATACTAGACTGTTTATTAATTTTATATTATTTGGATAAAGAGAAGATAAAAATAAAAATCATGCCTCTGTCCCATCAGAAAGCGAGAATACTTGAATCTAATAGGAAAAATATGCTGGCATATTAATAGGCTTACTCACCACATTTTTCTTCTGGAATGCAAAGGTCAGAGTCTGTTCTATGAAGAATGGTCCCCTTTTTGCAAACACAGTCTTCTCTTAAATAGGAACAGGATGATTCTTCATAAAACCATTTATTTAGGCAGGTTTTTGCATCACAGGGTTGGACACAAGGTTGATATTCCTTCCCATCAGGGCAAGCAAGCCCTACATATGGAGGAAAAGAAATATTGCTGAGATTTTCTTAACGTTCATTCGAAAAAGAGAAGAAAGAAGGTGGCAAGAGGAAAAGTTTCTTGTGAATCATAGTTTATCTAAATAACCAGGTTTAGCTACACATTTAAGTCTGCACAATTTGTAAATTGTTTCTTTGTCATCAAAGGATAATCATTAAAGAATACAACTAATAGATCCTACCTTTAGAAAATAATGGTTTGTATGATTAGAAATATAGGCCCATTTCCATTAAAATCCTTGTCTGAAGATTATTTTAACTGAACTTTGCTCTAAGTCAGTGTTTCTCAACCTTGGCAATTTTAAGATATCTGGACTTCAACTCCCAGAATTCTGAGAGTTGAAGTGCAAACATCTTAAAATTGCCAAAGTTGAGAAACATTGCTCTAACTGGTCACATATAGTTTTCTTCTCTTGAAGTGTTAGCATTGTGTTTTGAACTGATGGAGAAGAAATAGTAAGTCAAAGATCTGATTACATCTGATTACATTTTCAGGGATTCTTTTCAGTAACAAAAATTAGTTTGTAACCTGTAGATTCCAGGACTTATCATATATTTCTACAGTGAAATTTCAAAAGTTCATTGGTATCAATTCTATATTATTGCTAACATATCTTCTTGAAAATAAAGATTTTTAAGAAAAATATTGCAATTTTAAAAAGTTTTTCTGACCCTGAAAAAAGTAGTTTCATATGCATATAGTGCATTGTTTTTCAGTTTTTAATTTTACTTTTGTCATGGATGCCAAGAAATGTAAACAGAGTTTACATTTGTCCTCCTTTCCAATTGTCAATGTCTTCCTTTGCCTGTTCAGATATTTGGTAATCCTACATGAAAAATAATTTATAATAGTGTATATGCCTACTCTAAAATCTGGGATGCAAAGTGATGAAAACAATCTACATATTTATTAGTAATTATATTATATACAGTTTATCATAACATATAGATAATCCTCAATTTACAACCAATTGCTTCCCTGCCCCTCCCCTGTAATCATGCAATTGCATTTTGAGCACTAAAACTGGCCCACATTTATACCCCTTTTCAGTATTCTGAAGTCATCTGACTGTAATTATTTTAAAAAACTGGCAGAAAACCAGTGTTTATTTCTATGTCCAGCAAAATATGCCCATTACAGATAGTAGATTTTTAAAAAAAAACTTCTCAAAAAAGGTTGTAGAATCAGGCACAGTAACGAAAGTGACCTGCTTACTGATTTATAATTGTAATTCTGAATTCAATTAAGATAATAAATTGAGCACTACCTATATTAGCATTTAGTAATTAATAACTATCAATATTAACCTACAATATATAAAATGTTATTGAGTGGAGTGCTAAGCAAAATATAAATTTGAGTTGTTCCATTCTGAATCTAGCCTTCTGTGTATCATTAATGTCTAGCAAACAAAAATGCAAAAGCCAAGTAAAAATAAAATTATCAGGAATGACGGTATTAAACTTACAACAGTAAACTGGTGTCCTCCACGTAATGCAGATATTATGCTTGTTGCATAGTGCTACATATGCAGAAAGTGCATCACATTCATAATTCTCAAAATAAGTATTGTTAACCCACATTTTTTCACAAAAATCTTGTGGTGAGACCTAGATCAAATATATTTGATAAATCAATAATCTGAATAAATTGGAGAAAAATAATCATCAGTTTCATATTAACAGCTTTTGTACAAACAAAACCACAATCATTTGTGTAATATAGCTGTTTAATAAAAGTTGCTGAAATGTTAATAAAATAATATTCTTTTTGAAATATTAATATTTCAAATATATTTAAAAATAATAATTGCCCAATTGATTTTCATTTATTCATTCATTTTCCCCATTTTGAAAGTCATATTTATTTATTTAAGGCACATGGAACCTAGTACAAAGTGCTAGGAGACAGTTATTTGGGTTTCAAAAAAAATTACTACGAGTTCTGTGGGCGTGGCGTGGTGGGCGTGGCAGTGGAAGGATACTGCAAAATTCTCTTTCCCACCCTACTCCGGGAGAAGGATATTGCAAAATCTCCATTCCCACCCTGGGGCCAGCCAGAGCTGGTATTTGCCGGTTCTCTGAACTACTCAAAATTTCCACTACCTGTTCTCCAGAACTGGTCCGAACCTCTATTCTGGAACTAGATAGGAAGGTGGTTGCTGGGTGGTGATTTCCAAGGGCCTCCTTTAGAATGTGGAGATTTAGCCTAAAGACTGTTGAGCCAGATACATTTTTAATCCTTTGAGAAACAGGTGAGAAAGAATCTGTTTCCTCTGAGTTGGGAGGGGAGTGTGTGTGTGTGTGTGTGTGTGTGTGTGTGTGTGTGTGTGTGTGTACCACAGTTTATATAAACAATCAAAAACTCCACTTCCCAGCCCTATCTGCCTATATGTTACCACTCTACCATGGTCTATCCAAATTTGAGCCTGATCCTTTGGCACTACAAGCTTGCACCCCTATTCTGTATTTATAATTACTTCACACTCACTTTTTTGTGACAAGGGGCAAAAACCCACTTCTGTAAGAGTTCCATACAATATGTACAATTATCCTCTGTGCAGTTTCTAATGGGTCTTCTTGTTGCTACATCGAAAGATTTCTCAATTTCCCAACTTCTGATAAACATTTCAACTTCTTCCATATTTGTAATTATTGTTCTATTTTGCATTTTCAAGTCATCAGCAGGGTCACCATTGCAGACACCTTAAAAATAAGCATATACTTAAAATATATGAAATGATTGAAACAGCATTACATTTCTAAGAGAGGAAAACAAATTTAAATTTTCTCATCGGCTTGTTAAAAACTAGAAAAACTATTAAAAGAAGGTAGAATCAGTTTAAGAATGCATTTTTTAAATTTCCTGCAGACATCGGCCTATCTTTTACTTTAAAAAAAACCCAGAGTATATCATGTCTAGGTAGTGCTCAACTTATTACCACAACTGAGTGAAAATTTTCTGTTGCTAAGCACGATAGTTTTGCCCTATTTAATGCCTTTCTTGCCATAGATGTTAACTGAATCACTGCATTTGTTAAGTTAGTAACACAGTTGTTATGTGAATCTGGCTTCCCCATTGACTTTGCTTGTCAGAAGATTTAAAATGTGATCACTTTATGAAGTTACACTACAATATCCCCAGTACATTGCAATTTCATAAATACATGACAGTTGCCAAGCATCTGAATTTTGATCATGTGTCCATGGGGATGCTGCAAGAGCCATAAGCCTGGAAAACAATCATAGGTCCCTTTTTTCAGTGCTGTTGTAACTTCGAACAATCACTAAACAAATAGTTGTAACTCAGTGTAGTGGAGACTTAATTCTCATAAAAGTTCTATTTAACAGTTTCGTACGTTCTGATTTATCATAACTATGTTCAAAATTTCTAATTTCTACTTGGAGCATTACACTAATAATACATTTTGGGGAAGGAAACATAAAAATTGGACAATATAGCACCAATTTCAGGCTCAATTAATTAAAACTCCGAGCATCTGCGTAGAACATAGAATTGAAAAAGTAAAAAGAATTGTCCTCATATTCCCCATTACCTTTTCTGTTAACTTCAGCAATGAATATTGAAGCTGGATAAGTTAGAACAATTTACTGTGATAATTTTACATAAAATAAATGGCAGCCGTGGAAGGAAGAAGGAAGAAGTAAGGATAGAAGTAAGACCTTAGAACAGAAGATTGGTGAGCAAATTTAGATCTAAAAATGTAAAAGTTCAAAGTCAGGATAACAAAATAAATTATGTACATTCTTACCACAAAGCCCTTCTGTCTTTGTAGATACATTAGAGTTAAAGCCATATTGGATGTCCATAATGCCTGTAACATGAGCCCATTTAATATTGATTCCAGCTGGTGTATTGATTACATACATTGCTCCAGTGTCCTGAATACATATGCCATCTTGCAAGAAAGGCAAAGGTTGGATTATAGAATTCACAATTACCTAAAATAATAATAAAAAATTACAGGAATTAAAAGAACCATTCCAAAGCTATGCTTTTAAAAACTATTCAGAGAAGAATTCTCTCAAACCCCCAAACAATCTCACATTATTTAAATATGACAATACACTTTTTCCTAAGTTGTATTTTTAAATGAATTATTTTTAGCAAATACAGTAAGGCCTTATAGCTATTTATTAACTACAAAATATGTAGTTATTTAATTCTACCCCAAAACTGCCTATAATATTCACATGTTTCTGATAAACCATAACTATGTCTTGAACACAAATGTGCCTTGTTTTAGCATCTATTATGAATGCAACATTATAATCACAGAAGATAAGGAAGCATCATTTTGGGTTGAGGAATATACATAGAAAGTATCCTTAGTGATTCCTCATTTGCCTATAAATCCTATTGTGATTGTATTATTTTTTCCTGCAAAATTAAACCAATTTTGAGAATAGCTGAATGGGATTAAGCCCAATAGTTGAATGGGCAGCCAACAACAGAGGGACAAACAAAATAACAAAGAACAGATTTCAAGATATATGAATTTTCTTTTTTTAACAGCAATACTAAAGATGAAATGTTGATCTGGAAAGTATTTTTTGAAAAGGCATTATTGCGGTTTTAAAAAATCATGACAAATGAGATTATTATTCATAACATACTATATAAGATATTTATTCAGACCTGAGGCTGAAAATTTAAAACCAATGGCCAGGTTGCTTTCTGGACACAAATTAAAATGTTTGAATAAACTATTGCAGTCCTGACCATTTTAGAGGATGCTTATCTGAAGGACTGCTGTTTTGTTATGAACTTGTCCTTAGTCATTTAGGTAAGATGGGCAGTGTAAAATTTAATAAATAAATAAATTTAAAATCTTTAGCCTGCTCTATGGACCATGTTGTACATACAAAGATAATCACAGTTGTTAGTCTTTCTATTAATAGTAGCCTCTTATTCACTTAGGCCAGTTAGTTTATGCCTGTAAAATAATTGGATTATCTACATAATAACATTTTTGCAGCAGGATTCTACAGTCCAGCAAAAGTTTAACTCACCTTTCTTGCTAAGCGGTTAATAAGTACTGCATATGGTGGTATTGTTACATTAAGTTTCTTAAAACAAAGACCAGAAGCACTTCCTGCTGGGACCTTGAAAAGAAAGGGTAAACTGTCCTGAAACTAAAACAATTAGCAGATTAAAAATTCTTAAATAATGATTGATATATTAACAACTGTACTTTAAAAATACTCACTAATTTTCTTATTGAATTTGCACTCTGAAAAATAATTTAAAAAATGAGTCATTTATTGTCACATAAACACATCATTTCAGTTCACGGATAAATATTATTACAGACTGTCCTCATGTGTATATTCATGAGTAATCAGACTATATATATATGTGTTTTCGTAGGTTTTCACGGGTATTGGCGTATTCAGGTCTTTGCCTGTGTAAGATTGAGAGTATCTTGGCAACGTTTCGATGAGGTCTTCAGGCTGGTGCTTTCGGCTTTGTGCTTGTGCAAGCAAAGCGCGATCGGAACTGCCGTCTCTCTATA
>JANHFT010002070.1:234015-250473 GCA_032467955.1 Pseudoxenodon macrops
ATTCTTTATTGTGATTGGACACACAAGGAATTTGACTTGGTGCATATACTCTCAATGTACATAAAAGAAAAAAAGTTATACTGCTATCTGTATTTGCTTAGGAGTACTCTATCTTTTCAATAGGCCATATACTAAAATCAATTTGCAATATATTGTACTGATAAAAAGGGTACTTTATAAAGTATGTAAAATTACAACTATGCACCAGACACAACAGTCAACAGAGATTGGATTGTCTGACTTAGCTACAATTTCATTTGGTGGCAATCAGCAGAAGTGATTAGACCAGCAAATTCTGGAATTCTGCTTGTTCACTTGTAAATCAAACAGCTGATTTGTCATTCTGTGCAAATATAGCAATATGCAAATATGTTATTTCAACTCAGACTTTCATATCTTATCCTGCTAATGAAAAATGCATGTATTGGGCAAGGATATATCAAGTCAGTTGTCTGACAATACTGAAAAATAAATTTCAGTAAGTGAGAAATAAAAATTATGCATGCAGTTAAAACAGGTTGTAAATTTATATGTTAACCTGAGGCACTTCAACAGTGAGATGGTTGCATATAAATTTAATAAATAAATAAAATTGACATTCTAGGATCTTCTTGGCATAATTTTCCTGTAATATTTCAAATGCAAGTATAGGATTATTTGTTTCATATATAATTCAATATAACCATGCCAAGACTTACAAGGACATTCCCATTCAGGACAGCAGCTGTCACTGTTCTTCTGAACTGGCATCCCTCGAAAACCACAGTCAGGTTTCTCCACATTCTTATGGCAGTTCCTTGAATGATTGTACAGCATCCATTCCATGTTAATGCAGACGAACTGGCTACATTTGTCTATAGGATCAAGGTATCTTGGCTTTTCCATGATGGGGGAGAAATTGAATCATTGACATATGATGACATATTTTGTGTACCAAAATCAGCAGTCTCTTTTAAGTATAAAAATGTGATTATGTACCTATTGAAATTCTGACACTTGCAGTCTAAAAGTTTTTATAAACATTTACCATAAAGCCTCAGAAATATATAGGTTTATAAATATACAGTAGATCTTTGACCATAGATATTATCCTTTTGGTTAGCATGGGATGGTTAACTATAATGACACTAATTTTATTGGTCATGATAGTTATAAGGTAGATGTACTATTAAGGAATAATCATAAAGGATTTATTTACCATTGAACCATTTTATAATTAAGAAATATGCAGGCACATCTTGAGAGCCAGTTTAGTGTAGTGATTTAAAGCACTGGACTGGAAACCCAAAGATGTTAAGTTCTAGTCCAGCCTTACCACAAAGCCAGCTGGGTGACCTTGCAGAGAGGACTTAGGAACAGTGTAAAAGGTGGGGCTTGTTATCTGACATTCAGAAGCCCCATCCCTCTTAATCAAGAGTTCCAGGTTTTTTTATTTATTATTATTAACAGGTTCCATGGCCTGAAAACACTGGAAATCTCTCCAATAAAACAGGGATATTTTAAAAATATAAAAGTAAAAAGTAAAACAAAAAAGAAAGCAAAAATATCTTTACCATGCATTCTGAAGATGTCGCAGATAGAAGTGTATGTATTATTGTGCCAAATGAAGTGTGTTTGTCACTCTTTGTTGTCATCATTTTAACTTCAGCCTCTGTGGGTTGGGTTTCCACAAGTTTTGCAGTGACTTGAGATGAATCTGTTATTGTGAAATTCTGTGAGCTGATGATACTTACTTCCTCTGGTTTAGTCACACTGTAGTAAGGTTTTGTTGATGGAATCCTAGACCAATCAAATGTTATATCTGTCACCTCAGAGAAAGAAACTGGTTTTACTGAAGTTGTACTGCTTTGACTAGCAGATACAGTCATCTGAACAGGTAGTAAAGATGGCTTTTCAGTCCTTGCATATGATGTGATGTTTTCCTCTGAGGTTTTATTACTTTTTAAGGCATACAAAATGCTTGTTATATTTTGAAATTTCGAAGCCTGGGTTATTGCTGTTTTGACCCAGTCTGAAACTTTATCTGTTTCTAAGGGCATGGTTTGTAGAGAGTCTTTGCATGGTTTAGGTGTAAAGACAGTAGCATTCGGAACATAAATGGGTCCTTCGGAGACAGCAGGAACAGGTATAGAAATAGCAATTTTGTGAAAATCAAAACTTATAGGAGAAAATTCAGTAACTTCAGCAATTTTGTGAGGAGCTATTGTGCCAGCAGAAGAAAGTAATAAATTTTCTGAGGGGCTTGTTGAGTACTTTTCAATAATGTCTTGTGGGGTTGATGTGATATTCCAAAGTTTGCCCAAAGTCAAAGCTGATTCCATGGCTGGTTCTGCAGACTGAGCACCTGTTAAGGAAGATAAAGTTCTCCCATCCACTGAAGAAGTCAAAGAAGGCCTTCTTGTTCTCAAATACATCGCTGAGTCATCAAAAGTAGTCAAAGAAACTGAAGACATAGTATGTATAGTGGAAAGATTTGTAATTAAAGTTGAATTTGTTGAGCTCAAATCATCATTTAGCAATATAGCAGGCATTTTTATATCAGTGCTAGTTAGTACTCCAGCAGAAGTGGTAGGAACTGTTGATAAACTTCTAGAATGTGGTGCTGTAACAGAAATCTGAGGAGTAGAAGTTCTTGTTGTCAACATTTTAAAAGAGGTTTCTGAAGATGAAGTAGTAAAAGAATCAAGACTTTTAACTGTTGATGCAATTTCTGATTCTGAATATGAACCAAATGGTTCATAAGTTATTTGTGCTTCATCCTGTGAAATCTTAATAGGAATGCTACTTGGCACCCTGGTATTAGCAAACTCTGACAAAGTTATAAAATCAGTTGGAATTGGAGATGAATCTGCATGCAACACATGTTTAGTTTCTGCTGAAACTGAATTTGTCTCAGATGATTTGGTAGTCTGAAGAACTGCAAGAAGAGAAACTGTGGAAGGCCTTAAATTAAAGCTCTTTGAAATAAGTGTCACTTCCCCAGTTCCTTTGGGCCTTTGAAACGTAATTGGAGGAGGCATTAATGTTGATGTTGTCTGTGTTATTTGGAGACTAAAAGATGATTTTATGGGAAAAGGACTTTGTGTCACATTTGAAGTTGTTTTACTAGCTACATCAGCAACAGTAGAAAAATATTTTTTGGTTAAGGAAGAAATATGTTCAGAAGGTGTCAGAGGTGCTTTTTGTGATAATACAGATGCAGGCGTTAATGTTTTATTTATCAATTTCAAATCTGCGTGAATAGTCACAGAATCTGAATCTGAAGTACTATGAAGTGGATTTGATGCAAATAAAGTAACCCTACCGGTAGCAATAGATACAGGAACTGGAGGCATAGTTGTTGTAAATGTAGGCAGATAAGAACTAATTCCTGAAGTTACAGGAAACGTTTTTGTTAAATGTAAATCTGTCAGTGTTGTCGATGTTGGAAGAGTTCTAGCTACCACCGAAGAAGGAACTGCAACTTCCAATAGTGTAGTTGACTTAGTTATTAAAGGAAAAGCAGTCACTGATGATATAGCAGTAGGTGCAGGGTTACTTAATGAAGAGAAATTGTAAGTTTTATTGTAGGATATTGTTTTAACACTAATCATTGGCGCTTCATAAGTAGTTGGGAAAGTTGTTGACAGAGATCTAAGCAGCATAGGTGGGGTGGTTGTGTTGTAGCTGTCTTCAGAAAATAATTCTGAACCTGGTGACAAATCAGGTAAATGCATGCTTGAATGAGATACCATTATTGAATAAGCATCTTTGGCAGTTGTTGGTTCAGTTGTGATTTTGGTAGATAAGTTAACATAGGTTGACTCAGTCTCTTCAATAACCAATATAAGTGGCATTTGAGAAAATGTTTCTGACATATTCGTTATCTGGGAACTTAAAGTTGTAGGGTTTGTTCTAACTGGTTTGGTTCCAAATGAAGATTCTGTTGGTTTCACAGCAATGCCTGGGAGGGAAAAAAGTCTTATTCCATATGATTTTGAAAAGACCATGGATAATGAGAATTGTAACCTAGTGTCACTGTCCCAATGCTACATGCAGAAATCTGTGCTAATTTTCATGAACAGTGTTTCTACTCTCTTAGACAATAAACTTAGACTCGCTCTGTGAGTCAGATGGACGGTCTCTAAATTTGATAGCTAAATAAATAAAAGTAGAGAACAGCTTCATAAATGTTTCAATTTATTCTTAGTAGTAATAGTAGTAATATGCCTTATTTTCACATATCTATAAGCAAATAATGATGCACTTTGTAATGACAAATGTTGTACCTCTAGGATGGCATCAATGTTATGAAACCTTTGCTTCTTGAAATCCATCAATGTTTTTAGTTGTTTGTTTTATTATTTTATCTGTGGTTTAATTTTGAGTATTGCCTATTTTTATTAATATGTAATTGTACTCTAGATGGAGTATTTTTGCTTTTAATTGTAACCCACTGAGAGTCTTTTAATTACAACAGCCCCCCCTCCAAAAAAATTAATTAATGAATGAATAATGTTGTGGCAATGCAAGAACATTATATAAAAGACACTTACAATCTTCTGGATAAACACATTTAAGTGTGACTTCATCTAGGATCATAGCTTTTGGACAATATGGTAAGCATCCTTCAACCCTACAATAAAAGATTAAAGAAAAATACAATACAAGCAATTATTTTGCCCATATAAATTATCCAGAACTCAAAATACTTGAATGTGTTTTAGAATTATAATTCTAAAGAACTTAAGTAAAGTTTTTTTTTTTTAAACGTAATATTATTTGTAGACCATTGAAGTGGGAAATAATACTGAGTGTTACAATAAATATTCCTTTTACTCACGGTGGAAGAAATTTGCATGCTGTTCCTTCAGGATCATTGCATGTTTTAACACAAGGACTTGTGCAAGGTTCATATCTCCATTCACACATCCTCCTGTAAGGTATTGCTGACTGGAGTGCTAAGAAATTTTAAAATCATTTTGTAAATGATACATTTCTCTCTATAAACCAATAGCTGAAGCTGACAGAAATACTGTGAATGAATTTACTTTAAACATATCCCTCAAGCCTTTCCTTATTGGAAAATGCAGTACTTTCTTGTCTGCCACCTCCCTCACTTCAAAGAAATATAGTGTTACATATGCACTCTGCAGACTTCTAGAGTTGTGTGTCTTTTATGAAATCGTATACTGTAGATGTATTTGGGAATATAAGCCATAGTGTGATTCTAAAGAATATTTATGAATAAAGGCAATAAATATTTATGAAACATAAATTATTCTTCTAAATAAAAGCAACTGAATCTTATAAACAAAATTTATAATTGTATATAATTATATTCACCTAAAATCTACTGAAGAAATAAATCATAGGTTTTTGCAGCACAGGGATTTATTGACAGCATCTTCCATATGCCATGATGTGTAACTCACCCTCAATACTGAAGCTACTGAAGCTTTTGAATTCTTCAGAACCATCAAACTTTGAGATTTTCACTGCCGAAGTGCTAAGTGTAAGGAAAAAACCTCTTTTGCTGTGCAGTTCAAATGTACTATAACTAGAGATCCAAAGTCCTTGGTGATGGATAAAAGTTGTTCTTCTACGAAATGACAAACTTCCATCCCACTGTGCTAAGAAAATGTTGTTGTCATTTTGTACATAAAGAAAGTAGTTTGGCCTTTCTGCACACTCAAGTGAAATCAGAGATGAAGCTACCAGAAAAAAAATGAAATTCATAGCAACATATAAAAGCTTTAATACATATTACAGCAGCATTTAAATATACATATGAATGAATAAATGATACAAATTTCAGAGAAATAAGCTAAATTGCACAGATCAATCCAAAGTAATATTAGAAAAGGTACAGGCAACATAATGTGTTTCTCTTCCAAATATCTGATGAGGCTGAAGCCAGTAAGTATATTTCTGCCCATCTGATAGTATTTTTATTTTCTTTAAAAGTACATTTTAAAACCACCAATCAATAGGAAGGGAGAGTATTTACTGCTGTAGCTTAAGGAACAAATTCAGGGGCCATTCATAGAGTACAATGACTCTACAACCAGAATATCCAAAACTGTGATCTGTTTTCAAAATACTTTGCTGTAGAGATTTATACTGGATATTGCTGGAAAGAAAGCAGGTGAAAGAGGTTGCCTATAGAGCATTTCACTAGAAGTAGAAAAGTCCCTTTTAATTGCTCAGTGCCCAGACAGTGCACTTTGGTGTCAGTTCCATACAATGTGAATACTTACCTTCTTATTGCTTTAACTTTGGAAATAGAAAAATGTCTCTTGTTGCTGTCAAAACTTTTATTATCCAGTCTATTACAATAACATTTAACCCAGTTTAGGAAGTGTGTTTAAAAGAACACAATCTAGTGCAGAAAATTTAATCCTTTTGCAGGTATAAAACCTAGAATTTAATTATATTGGATCAGAAGTAAATACTCACATATAATTTTATCTTTGTAAAGTCCAGGAGTTAGCATAAAATTATAATATACTTTTTCTTGGAGATTGTTTCTAGATAAAGGAAAGATCTTTTTGCTGTTTACATTGATTCCTATAACTGTATCATTCTGTCCATAACTGGCCAAAATATAAGGCCCTTGACCAAGTTCTGGAAGTACAAAAATTACAATGTTAATTAGTAATAGGAAAACCAGTCATCTGGAACAAGCCATTTGAAAGCATAGAAATTTGTTGCAATGAATCAAAAGCAAAATGGACATAAAATTAGAACTCCAAAAATCTGGATGACTACTTCGTCTAATAGCTTGAGTTTTCATGATCATTCCAGACAACAATTTATACAGCTACCAGTAGTATGTTATACCAATATGCTCTTGTGCATTAACAAGGCCCTTTGACAATATTAGAATCCCATTTTTATAGTATCAGCCAATTTTGGTAAGTAGTGATAACTAATTTATCAATTGCCTCTCCAAATGCTTATTTGAAGGTCACCCAATTTCAGTTTCTTTCTATCAATTAAGTAACTGATTTCCTCTCATTTCTACAGCAAAAATATAACTAAAACATTTTCTAAAACTAAAGAACAAATTAGAGAAAACCTATTAAGACTTGCATTAGAACAAAGACATAATTCAAGAAGTTTCACCTCATATTTCTCAGGAAATAATAATTAAAATGCAAAGAAAAGATTGTCATTAAATGGTATAGAAAAGGCCTAAAGAGGAAAAGAGATTTGCTTTGCATTTTAAATACAAATTTAAAATTATTAATTAATTTTTAAAGTATTCATTTCCTGTACAATCTGCATCTGTTAACACCGATTACTAAAGCTAAGATTGTTCTGTCTCTGAATAGTTTTAAAATACCACAAGAGCTGGCTATCAGAAAAATGGCATCCGGCCTCTTGCCAGTTATTTTGCCCGTGTCCTAGACAGCAGTTTTCCCTGAATATATTTGTATGTCTATCTTTTTTAGAAACAGAACAACAACCAGAACAAATATTTACATTTATTAATAGTCAAATATTGAATCAAATTGTGCTCAAACTGTTTTATTTTTGCAACTGGAAATAATTTTCAAATGCAACCTACTTATTCAATAAAAAGGATAAGTGTCTTTGATTCATGTATGTGTACCTAATATTATTTTCTTTAATACTGAGAAAAATGCATACCTTGGTTGTAATAATCACAATCGTAAGCTGGAAAAAAAACAATATAATAATGTACATAGTAGACAACAGTAGCAGAATTTGTGATTTAATATTTACAGTCAACAAGAAGTCAAAAAAAGCTATTTTTACATCTTTTAACTAGCCCTTTACTGAGTTAAGTATTTACTCAGGTTCATCAGTAATACAAGACAACATATCAACATATAGAGCCACTAGTTATGAAGATTTATTTTATTATTATGCACATACCTATGATTAGCCTTTTCTGAACTGCAAAAAAAAAAATCTATGTACATTTACGGTACATTTTCATCCACAATAGCCAGTGCAAAAGGGGAGGGTGTTCTTTCAAAAATGAGTAATATATAAAAATATATTAGTAGATGGATGCTTGTAGTTTACATTACTATGGTTATTGTCACGTGAGGCCCTCCATGTATGCAGTTTATAAATAGCAAAGTTTCCCTGCCTGAAGACATTTCTGTATGTGTCGATGTCTGAAGGAATAACTAAATGATTCATGTGATGTTTAACATGGAATTAATTAGCATGACCCTATTTCTATTTGATTTGGAAGGGAGAGAGGGAGAGAGTCTGGGAGTTAGGAAGATTTGGTTGTAAAAGCTGTACTGCTTAACATAAGAACCAATTATAAAAATATACAGTAGATTACAAAAAAATGCTGTCTATTGTACTATCATCATCTATGAATATATTCTATCACATTGAACTAGTATGACTTAATGGAAAACACTGTGTGAAATAATCTGCATTATTTACAGGCATCATACTTAGTAATATAACAAAAAGCTTAACATACGACAGAGAGAAGGAGATCGCCAGTGAATTACTGCACCCTGCTGGCAACATTTGTGAGCGTAAGCTGCAATGCTAGTGCACAGACATTCACAGTCGCCACCAAGATTACAGTTGCACGTATCTGTATGACAGTTTTTCACAAATGATGTTACATCGATCTGGAAAACAAGGGGGAAAATAATAGTATGGGATAATGTAAATGCATAAAATCCATCAGGAAACAAGAGAGATTTTAAAATTAGTATAATGTAATCTCATCAAAAATATATTCTATAGATATCTGCACAAATGTATCAGCATGACATTAGAAAGTTCAAAGGGCACATTAGAAAGGAGAAGGAGGAAGAGGAGGAGGATTAATTCAATATCAAGTCTTGAACTACAAACTGTCCTGTCCAGTTTTAGAAACTATAAAAAATATTTACTTACCACATTACGGCAAGAGGCAAAAATATCACTATATAAAACTGAACATTCTTTTTTGGCATAGGGGAACTTGCTCTGATGAACTTCACATTGTTTGTTGGTCTCATTTGGACCTGCACACTAATGAAAAAGAAATAAAGCATGACTATTAACCATAATAGTCAAGTTGCATAGTCAGTCAGATGCTTAGATTGCATTTGGAATTTTTATCCACCTGTCAAGTCCTTCATAAAAACCTGGAATAAGCAGATGTTGTTTCATAGCGTTAAAGATATTGTCACAGGAGATAAGCTTTTCCAACCTTTTGCAATTGATTGATGGTGATTTTTGTCAATGCCAATGTTGTTTAAGTGGTACTCTAGAAGTTTTGGGATTGAACACAAGGAATCTATTGGTACTATTTTTTATTTCTTTTGCGACAGCCATTCTACCTCTATTTGCAGATCTTTGTTATTTGTGATTTTCCTCAGTTCTTTCTCTTCTTTCAGGTACTGCCATATCCACTATCTAGACATATTATTATTATTATCCATTAGAAATATCTATTAAAAATTCAAAAGCCTTTTAAAAACTGAATTTATCTTTCTTTTATTAAGTTAGCCTCATAATTTCCTTTCAAATGAAAACATTTAACTTGAAAAAAATAGTTGTTCATTGTTTTGCTTTTAAAACAAAACATTGTTTTGCTTTTTTGACACTCAATTAAATGTTTTCTTTACCACAGATCATAACTGTTTCCAAAACAATCAATTGTAAATTGTAAATAGAGCCTTGTTCTTCTAACAACCTTTGCTTAAAATTTGCTGCTCTGATAAGTTTACATCATTCATAAGTTCAATAACAAATTAACAATAAATTGACTCATGAAAAACATGTAAAATATAGCCAACGAAATAATTAGTAGTAAAGAGACATGAGGGGAAAATGTTAGTGCTGCAGATATTTGCATACAGTATATTTTCTCCCCCAGATTGTTGTTTCAAGCAATTATGCATTAGATAAACATTGTGTTTTTCAGATGTTATACAGTGTACTCTGTATCTACCATGCATTGATTTCCATCATTTATATAGAAACCGTTTCGCTTGTAGCAGATATCAGATATCACAATAAGACTTACAGCAAACAGGATAAATCTACCCTACATATGTTTGTTTGATCCATGGTATGGTAAATATCATTATTCAGTTAGCATGGAAAACATAGCCACAAATATCCTTTTAACAGTATTTAGAGCTTTGTGATACTCTTTGTTATGAAATTAACCCTTTCAGGCTTCCCTTAGAACAAATTTCTCCCCCCAAAGGGAAACCTTCCTGATAATCTGAAGTATAATCCCCATGATTTCCAGCAGGATGGATATTGAGGCAACAGACGTTGTATTCAAACATATTTGAAGAAGCCTGCCATACAAGATCCTAATAGTAGGATATTGGGTAGGAAAGAAGTAGGAGTAGGAAGAAGTACCAGTACTGACAAGGGAAATCATTTTGCTTTATCATTGTGATGGGGTCATCATCACCATGGCATTGAGGAGATGCTTAGCTGTCTTACATAAGTAGAATGGATATTATGCCCAAAACAAATCTGACCGATACTAAGTATACACTATTACTATTACCACATCCATTGGCTTTCATAGTTGTAAGCTATTAGCTGCTTAAAACAAATTATATTTTCACAGATTTTCATACTTGCAATATCATTATATTATTATTTTAAAATTAATGGAAATGTTATGCTTACGTGTCCTATTGCCCAACTCTCTCCAAAAATTTGAGCATTTTTTACTTCCATATTGTTGGATGTAGTCAGATCATTTGAAGTAAATTTGTCAAAATTTCCACATAAACCAGCTAATTTACCCTGAAAATAAAATCATAAACATTTTTACCAAACATTTTTACCTAGAATAATCAAGATTTATAAAGCGGACAAACATTGCACTCATTTTTTAAAATGACTAATTCAACCTTAATTTGGGTATTAATATAGATTTAATACCCACAAAACAGACACAATTTAGACTACCTTTTGGAAAAATGTAATGCTTTGTATAACTCTTTTAATATTAACTTTTTGTTTACTATTTTGTTATTTTCACAGCCTGTGCTTACTAGTGATATAAGCTCGCATCCCCTTATTCTTATAGTGCAAATGTTTATTAAATGTTCATTAGTTTAAGACTAATCAAACATCTCTAGATAGGGCCATTGCTAGAAACATGAAAAACCAGTACCAGTCAATATCAGAATCTTAGTCTAGGACTGTCTCAGTATAAGGCCATTTCCAGAGTTTTTATGATTCTAACAGCAGAAAACTGTTAACATATCAAATAGCTTTAACAATGAAAACATTTCTGCAAGCAACACAAGCAGTATGAGTGGATTTAAATCAGAAGGAACTGTATTTCTACTTCTTGCATAAGAAAATGTGGCATAAATGAGGAAGACAAGAGGGGTTCAAATGATGTCATGAGATTCAGGGTATTCTCATAGTTCATTAAGGATGAATGTACAGTATTATTGGATGACAATAATATGTGTCAATTAAAGGACTGTGTTTTGTTAAAAAATGTTTGCAACTATTTTCATTATGATGATGGTGGAGAAACATCTCTGTCACAGTTTGCAATTCATTTTTTTCCTCTTTCAATCCAGGATAGTATAATCAAGTGATATAACACTAGAGGCCATGAATATGCAGCAATTCCAAACCCAATGGAGAATAAATTTTAGTCTAAAAGAATGTAAAGTGTACATTTTCTTGAAATCATATTTCCGTTTCTATTTCTTACAAGTTGAAGAACTTTTGGAACCTATTAGACCAAAAATATACATGTAGTGAGTCCTTGGCTTACAAGCATTCATTTTGTCATTGAAAAAAGTCTTCACACTTGCAACCCTCTCAGCATCCCCATTGTTATGTGATCAAAATTTGGACACTTCGAAACTGACTACAGTGTCCCACAGTCATGTGATTGCCATTGCAAAATTCCTAGCCAGCTTCGAGCAAGTGAAGTTAATGAGGAAGCCTGATTTGTTTAATAACTGCAACGATTCACTTAACATCTGTGGCAAATAGGTCATAAAATTGTGTATCATTCACTTAGCAAACTTTGCTTAGCAATTGAAATTCTAGTCCCAATTGTGGTTATTAGTTGAGAACTACCTGTATACCTGTATATTTTTCATGGAGCACTTGGCTATATAATAAATATTACAAAATATACTTTGCAAATTATTATAAACTTGTTTTATTTATATCAAGCATAATTCAGGAATAAATTGACTAGTCATCCTGTTTCCTATTGTTATTGTGACTTCGCTTCATATTGATTCACCTTCCAGCGAGCTCCAACTTTGATATGCATTGTTGTCTTCCTGTCCCACAGTACCGTGAACTCTTCCTCTGGAAGATGTATTGCTACATAATATCCAGCTTTCCAGACTTGATACTTGGATTTGCCTCCGTGTCTCCTTAGTATCCCCTATAAATAATAGATACTTGTAAGGTACTAAGGCTGCTGCTGAATATATTACAAGTGGTATATACTGGTATACATTTTTTTCTTTTTGACATTCAGCTGAAATCTTTCTGCCTACACACTTAATTTTATTATCCCTTAGCCTGCAACTAGTAACAAAAGTGAATAATTATTAATTTTCTCAATGATATCTTTTCAAATATTTGATGTTCACAATCATTTCCCCTTTTTGATCCTTTCTTGTCAAGGGTAAACATAGCCCAATCCTTCAATCTGTCTTCATTTGCCCTTCTATTTTTTAAACATTTAAACTTCTCAGAACCTGTCCCAGTTTTAAATTATTTTTTAAGCATAGTGCCCAGAATTAGATGCAAGGTGCGGTCTAAACTATGCAGATATGTTTCTCTATTTCTTCCAGTGATTTGGAAACTTTACTTCCAAAAATGACAACTAAAACTGCACTTTTACAACCTTATTGCACTGCTGATTCATATTCATTTGTAATCAAATACAATTCCAAAATATTTTATGTACATTGTTATCAACCCAGATCTCCAATATTCTTGTTTTTAAGCGAACAGGTTTGCACTTTGGATATGTGATAAATTCGCAAAATTAATTATGAATGTACAACATATTTAGATTAAGAATAAAGTATACTTTTGCACACCCTCTTTCCACTTCACCCATAATCAGTTTGTCTTTTGTCCTATCTACTTCAATTAGTCAACATATTCCACAAAATCCATATGTAGCTCTCAATCCAAGGACTCAGGGCTGATTCAGAAATTCTGGGAGTTGAAGTCCATAGTTGCCTTTCCCGCCCCCTCACAGTTATTGTATTATTGTATGTTTTGAATTCTTTTCCTATAGTAAGCATTTCTTTACAATGCACCCTAATTATAACATGTTAAACATTCCATGACAGTACAAATAATAATTAACTACTAATATTCATTAAGGTTTTTACCTTTCAAAGGAAGTGGCACAACCCAGTCTCAAGCCACAAAGTGAAGCAATTTAAATTAAAAGAAATTTCCAAAGATTTCAGTGATATATCATACAGATGACCTGTTACTGTCAGAAGCGGCATACTTTTGATTATGGTATACCTGAAGCAGGTATTTGTATTGGGTTTGAATGAAGGACCTCTACTGAACATTACAGATCAATAGTTGAAACACTTGAGAGCACAGGGAAATGTTATTGTATTAAGTTGATACAATAAGTTATCACATCAAACATTTATGTAAAATTAAATCCCTGAACTGGCTGAACTTAAACTGCTGATTATGAAGAATTTTAATAGGACTGACTTTTTCATCACAGAGAACTTTAGAAAATAATGTTTTCCTATCAAAATATTAAAGTTTTTTTTTGCTGAAGTTCAAGCGACAAAACCTGATAGAAAAATTGAACATTTAGTCTAAACTACCACCACTGCCATTTTTTAAACTAACTTTCTATTTAATTAAATTTACTTTTGTATTGTATAGTGAAGCTGCTCCCAAAAACCCAGTAGCTCCTTACCAAATGGAGGGAAAGGATAATTTGGCAGCAGAGAGGTTCCGTGATGCCAGGTTTAATAGGGATTGGCTAGAAGTCTATGAGGAAAAGATCATTTTTTTATTGTTTTAAAAGAATTTGCTATACATGTTTGCTTAAGCCAGCTTTCCCAGTCTATCATTTACTAATTATCTTGTAATTCTCTTTATATCATGTTGTACATATAGTTGGTGTAAAAAAAGCAGTATTTTAATAATCAATTGAGCTTCAGTCAATAATTTCAAAAAGGGGAAATTAAACTTACCTCTATGTCTAGAGATTCACTGAAAAAAATCTCAGAGTCTCCAATAGTTAGCAACATATCTTTTGAACAAACGATGTCATTATCGAAGCACTTCTTATTTTGAACAATTAAAGACAAGTTTGAACTGTCAACACTCTGTGAAGGAGAAATAATTGTTATGTACAAACATAGTGACAGAGCACTGCAACATCTACATAAGGTATTGTCAGGCAATACATTCCCTTAACTGGACTACAACTGCCTTGGGAAGTTTTCTGGGTTAACTTGAGTTAATGCAGTTCTAAATCAAGTGATGTCAGGCTGACCTAGCTATAAACCTTGATCAGCCAGATTGTAAAGAAATAAATGTTACTCTCTATGAGTTTCATACTGTATAAGGGACCCTTGCTTAACTGAAATTGGAGTGAGGTGAAACCAAATCACTTTCAGCATGAAAATATTATTTCAGTCTTAAAGATGGAGAACCACAATTTCTCCTTTAAAGATGTTTTCTAAAGCAGATTTGCAAATGTATTATTATCAGATTTAACATAACAGTGATCTTCCCTTTCTTTTTAGTTTTATAGTCTGTCCTTTAAAAAATGCAAGAAATATAATCTATGGCTGTGATGCGTGCCATAGGTGGCACGCGGAACCATATCTGTGGGCAAGTAAGGCGTTGACCTATGTCAGCTCCAGCATGTATGCGTGCACTGGCCAACTGGTTTTTGCCCTTCCAGAGGGCGGGGAAAGCCATTTTTTATCTCCCCAGGAGGCTTTCCTGGAGCGTTTCCTTGGGAGGGCAAAAAATAGACCCAATGGGCCAATCGGAAGTTCCTTTCCGAATTTCCAGTTGGCCCATTGGGTCCGTTTTTCACTCTCCCAAGGCTTTCCTAAAAACGCGGGGGTAGTTATGTGTGCATGTGCGGGGAGAGGGCATTGCATTATGTGTGGGCACATGTGCACCCAACACCACCACCCACGCTACCCCCACATTTGGCACGTGATGGCAAAAAGGTTAGCCATCACTGATCTTTGGCATTGGTGCAACCATTTATATTACTTGGATTGTTCTAAGGGTTTAAATAATAGTATAAGCCATATAATCCTTGTCATATTTTGCACTATTGCAGCACTGATACAAACATCCAGTATGCGTCTATTTGCCAAAAGTAATTATTTGCCTGCTGCCCTTTTCAGACCTTGCCAACCATATAACTTTTCAGAATAGGCTGAATGCTTTAAAAAAGCTTTAGTGGTTCAGTCTGTCCCAGAATGAGAAACTAGGCTTGAAAATTAAGAAGGGAAATGAAATAAGAAGCTTTACTGACTTACAGACATTTACCTATTTTGAAAAGAAAGTGTGAAAGGACTCTGTTCTACTTGCGTTATTTTCAGCGTACAAAATTCTTACTTATAAGGAAAAAGCACAGAAAGAATGATGTTACTTTCAAAACAGGAAGAAACTGAAGAGAAAGTGGCACTATTGGTTTATTTATTTTGTCAAGCATATATAAGATAACAGATAAAAGTATAAACTTTTCATGTTGAATACATGAAAAGAATATGAATAAAAAGGGACATTAGGACAAGGATGGTGCGCTTATGCATTCCCCTTACAAACCTCTTAGGAATGGGGTGACGTCAACAGTAGACAGTCTAAGTTTAAAGTTTTGGAACTTAGGGGAAGAAACCACAGAGTCAGGTAGTGCATTCTAGGCATTGACCACTCTATTGCTGAAGTCATATTTTCTGCAACCACGTTTGGAGTGGTTTACCTTAAGTTTGTATCTGTTGTAGAAGAATGGAGGACTCTTCTCGTGAAATATCTCTGGACTCTCTCAATTGTATTAATGTCTGATATGCAGTGCAGATTTCAGACAGATGAGCTGTATTTGAGAATTGGTCTAGCAAATGTTTTGTATAGCATTCAAAAGTTAGTAGTACAATATTACCAGAGAAAAAGCTACGCAAGATTAGGTTAACAACTCTTAATGCCTTTTTAGCAATGTTGTTATAGTGGGCTCTGGCACTCAGATCTTTAGAAATAAGAACTCCAAGGTCCTTGACAGAGTGTGGGTCATCTACAAGATCATGTCAATCTAGCTTGTATTTTATGTCCTGATATTATTATTTTTTGCCAATGTGTAAGACAGAGCATTTGTTGGTTCAAATTTGAAGTTGCCATTTGTTTGACCAATCTCATACATAGTCAATGTCTTTTTGAAGGGTGGTAGCATTGTTGGTGGTGTTGAATAGTTTTACATCATCAGCGAAGAGAACACAGTTGCTTTTAATATGA
>JANHFT010002070.1:260129-272158 GCA_032467955.1 Pseudoxenodon macrops
AGAGACAAAAGATGACCTTGACTTTCTAGAAAGAATTTTGTTATGGCTACATATCCCCAGCTCTGTACAATCCCCCCCTCCCATTTTCCCACAACAGAAAAATGTATAGTAAAATCATAGAAAGTGTGGCAGGCCAAAGATCCAAAAGATATATGGTTGTAGGTCTAACAGTTAGCCTGCAATTCTGCGTTCTAACCATTGTGCCACCATGACTCCATTTATATCCTATACATGTGTGAATTCTATATTAATACCGTATAATATTTATATCTAATTTCTAATTATCTCCAATATTGTAGATCCTGAGGATGTGGATAGGGTGACTGAAATTCAAGGTAGGAAATCAACATCTCATTCACTGCATCTTTGTGTGCTTAAAAGAGACAGTTATAAGGTTTTTTTTTAATTGAAAAAGCTCTCCTTTGATCCATAGAATCCTTTTAATTATATGATAATCTCACTTATTCAATTTCTGGCTAAGGTAATTGAGTAAATGCATTTGGATTCAAATGTTTTATACATATGGATGAAAATATCAGCACTGGTTACCAGTTGCTTATATGAGCCAATTTAAGATGTGTTAACCTTTAAAGCCCTAAAAGGTCAGCAAAATTGGGTCATCCTAGTCTTTGGAAGGAGAATATTCCATAAGGTGGGTGCTATAGTAGAAATACATACACACACACACACATAGTATATGTTATTAGTGTTGGAATATACAGAAGACAATGGATTAAATCAATATGCCACAAAGCAATTTCTTGCTGCATCAAGGTTTCCTTAAAGCATCCATCAAAGTCCCTAGTTCTTCTTTTACCAGTCATTTCCAATGTAAACTCCATCATTAATTAAATATTTTTCAGCCTGAGATGCAACATTTGATATGTTCTTGTACTGAATATCTGCCATTGCATGTTCATAATGCAGTTTGGTAAGATCCTTTTGGCAGTCCTCATACACATTCATATTTTAATTGACCTTACTATTTTGATGTTTCTAGCAATGTGATCATTTATAAAGTTAAAAAAATTTTTTACTACTAAGACAAGCATTTGAAACTCCACAATTTATATTTCTGCATTGTAATAATAATAATTATTAAGATATTCCTAGATATATTGATTAAGACTCATCATATTATATGATGGACTCATTAATATATATTTTAAATGTTTTATTTAAAAATATTTTGCTATTAATTTTTGAAGATGAAGTAAGACTATTGTGCATTTACTACTTGGATATGTCAGCTGATTGATTGAGTTTTCCACCAACTTTTTCTGGAGTAATTTTCTGGGTTGACAAGGTAACCCATCAATGTATAATCTAATTAGGGTCATCAGTCATTGTTAAATTATTTTAAATAATTACACAATCAATGAACACATGCATGGCCATGTCACAACCTATGTAGTACTGAAGTTAATTAAAGTATAATAATCACACTTACCATGTATAACAAGGGGTAGCTATCACTTCACCTGACATATACTCCCAATCTTTCCACATGCATGGACAACTATCAGGCACATAACATTTTCCTTTATGCTCTGCCATCCTTTGAAATAGTAAAAACATATCTTTGAAAAAAAATAACTATCGATATATATATTTGTAATCTTCTTTATATAGAAACAGCAGATATAAATTCTGTTCCAGTTGACTCAATGGTCAAAAAGCAGAGCAGAGATAGCTTTTGAGTTTGATAGAAATCACCTTTGGGTCACATGGTAAATATATTTTAAAACAGAAAAACAGGAAAGTTGAACTTGGAATCTTTACTAATAGCTTTATGCTGAAATTGACAAACAGATCCTCCATCAGGCTGCAGCTGATGTTTTAATTTCTTCAGGCTTCCCCTAGAACTCAGAAAAACTACTTTTCATTGAAAATGTCTTTATCCATTTGATAAGCTGTAGGCTTATCTATTACATTTCTTGCCTCAGAGAAAGCCTATAGTACTGCTGTGACATCTCTTTGCATTCAGAGTAGTTAGAAATAATTAAAAATAATACAGTAGTCAGAGAAACATATCTTCGTCTGATCTTTGAATACATTTGCTGTATTCCATGCGGACTTTTGGCATCACTTACCCAGAGGGACAGATGCAACCATTCAAACATGGTGGAGAAAGTGTACAGGTAAAGTTCATAGCAATATTTGTACATGTTAGTTCACAGTTTATTCCAGCTGATGACAAGCCAGGTATATGAGATTGGCAGTCATAGTAGATCTTTCCATCAGGACATGAGTGCACTATGGATATGAAATGCAAATGATATATAATCATTTTATATTTATATTTCCCATTAATTAAACTTAGTAGTTAGGTTTGCCGTCTGTACATTTTCAGCAATATGCCCTAACTGAATATCCTTCTAACATCATATAGAATAGTAATTTTTAAAAGATTAAGCATTCTTCAAATTGAGTTCAATTCTTCATGGACACATTTGTAACTTATTTAGGATTTTTTCCCCCGTTCCAATTTCCTAGCTAGCCTATAGCTTTGGATTTCTCTGATGGCTCCTCCCAAATACTAATCATGCCCGACATTTTTTAGCTTCTAAAACTAGATAAAGGTCAGTCAGAGCTACAGCCCTTTTCTTAAATTGTAGATGGCTAATATTTCTTCTGTTTAAGGGCAGATAGAAAGACTGTAAGGCTGAAAATAATGGCTTATACAAGAGCTATGCAGAAAAAGGTTTGGTAAACACAGTTAGATATATGGGTGCAAATTTTAATCCCTTCCTTAGACGTTGAACATAATTTCTGCAAGTAACAAAAAAGAAAGACATATTTGGTAATTGTTATTCTAAATGAGTCAGGAAACTTACCTGCTGGGACAGCTGCTGCTTGATTGCATGTCATTGTTCCATTTAGACATTGGCTAGTCAAAGAAATTTTAAACAAAAGTTTAATAAGGAAGGCACTTTCTTGATGTCATTATTTAAACTGCTTATTACATCATATTATTATGCTAATTAACAGAACCCTGTCTGCGTATAGCTACATAGGAATTCTACGTTAATCTGTCTTTTAACTCCACATCCAGTTTCTAGCATTCCTTCCCCTACATCTATATTATTTAAATCCTTTAATGATACATGTAATTCAGTTATTCATTGGACTGAAACATTTAAAGAAAAAACACAAAAACTACCAAGTGAATTGGACCCATAACTACTCTGAAGAAGGGCTAGATTTTCCATGCACTTTGTTTATCAGTCAGGACAAACTTAGTGTATTCTGAAAATAAATCAATGTCTACCTACTGTATTTCTTGGTTATATTAAATTCCACATCTGAATTGGGATCTACTCTGATGGTAGATTTAGGAGCACATAGACTAAATTGGCAGTAATCTCACCAACCACAATAGCTCAAAACAGCTGATTATGATGACAAAACCTAGGGCCAATATTATAGCTCATGAAGTATACATGTCCTTTGTGGGGTCTAGCTCGTATTTTTGTTTTTAATGGATGTCCCACCATTTGCACCCTAATGAGTATTGATTATAATTTATAATGCAAAATCTAGAAGGGCCTCCCATAAATCATATTCCTAAGTTAATTCATTTGTAAAGTATAACAAAAGGTTAAGTGATTTGATATATAAAAATAAGGCTACATTTCCATAGAAACATGAACAAACACTTTTTCCTGTACTTGGCCAAATAGTAAAATAGGTTTACTTGGTATACTGGATAGTAATGATACAGAGAAGTGATTAAGAAAGATGCATTCAGAGGGAAAAATAAGTCAGTTTTTATTCTTCCATAATAGTTCACAGTTCTACTGTCACACTAAGTAAGAAAAAGCAGGAAATTATTTAGGAAAACATGCTAAATGTATATAAAATTAAAGCAGGCCTATATCTAACTCAAAAATTAAATGCAGAAAAAGTCAATATACAAATTCAATCAAAATGAAATTCTTCATATCAAAACTTACCATGATCCCGATGCTGTGGGCAAAATTTCTCCAGGCTGAAAATTTCTGCCTTTATAATAACATCGACAGCTAGGCCTAATTTAAAAAAAAGATATTTTATTTATTTGTTATTATCTTGCCTTTCGTACTTTATGAATAACTCAAGGCAACAAATACACTTAATACTCCTTCATCCTCTTATTCCCCCCCCCCCCAAAAAAAACCAACCTTGTAAAGTGAGTTGGTTGAGAGAGAATCCTGGTCCAAAGTCACCCAGTCAGCTTTCTTGTCTATGGCTTCCCACTTTTTTCCCTCCATTGCCCAAAACTGCTTATTAGAAAATTCTCTCCATGTAATGTAGGCAAAAACTTTAAGTCAATTTAAATCTCACTGTTGTGATTGGGTAGTGGGTTTGTGTGTTTTTATCCCCCAAAACCTCACTTTTACTCAATTTTGAATAATTTACTCAGGTTCTGGCTTAGGTTCTGAGATCAACTAAGGTTAGCTAGGTGCTGTCACCTGCTGAGGCAAATTCTAGTAGGAGGCTGTTTTATGAACACAAAAACAGCCATCTTAGTCCAGTTTCTTACAGTTGACCAACCAGATACCTCTGAGATAGATGAGATGCCCCCTCCAATCTTCAATCCCTCTAATACTTCAAGACAAATAGATCTCAACAGTTCTGTCCTCCAATAATTTATTCAATTTTCTCTAAAGCCATCCAAAATATTGTTTACCATCATGATTTTCTGATACCGTAATGAATCACACAGGTTAATTATATGCTGAATGAAAAACTGCATCCTTTTGTTCCTAAATTTAGTTATCAGACTTGATTCTACTTTATGAGTTGGAGAGAAACATTTGCCTGACCATAGCAATAGCAATAAGTCTTATATGCTGGCTTCACAGTGCTTTACAGCCCACTCTAATCTGTTTACAGAGTCAGCATATTGGTCCCAACAATCTGGGTACTCATTTTATTGACCTCAGAAGGATGGATGACTGAGGCAACCTTGAGCGGATGAGAATCGAATTGTTGGCAGTCGGCTGGCAGTCAGCAGAATTAGCCTGCAATATTGCATTATAACTACTGTGCCACCATGGCTCTTTTATACGTGCAAACTTTTATACACCTCGATCATGTTGCCTTTTCAGGTGCCTTTTCTCTAAACTATGGATGTTCTAACTTTTTCTGATATGGAAAATATTTGAGTTACCTGATCATGTTGGTTGCATTCTTTTGCATTTTTAATCCTAACCCTAACCCTTTTTCCAAATGTGGCAATTGAGCAGAGACATCATGCTAAACCTCACTGTTTCTTCCTCTTAAACACAGAGTCACAATAGCATGGCTTTGTGCTAGTTTGAAAATGCATTTAACTAAATTTGCTACAGCTTACATTGGCACGCAAAAATTAATAGATTCTTCAAAGTATTTTCCTTCAGGGCAGTTACAGCCTTCAGCGCAGTCATTATCACAAGCATCCACAAGAGAAAGGGAAGAACAGGAATGCTCACAGAAGGAGGAGCATGGATGATACAGCATTCCACTTCTGCATACTAGTGCTATGGAGATACATCAAATTGCAGGAATATCAGAAATTCTATACAAAATATAGCACAAAATCTTCTCTCTTTTTTCTCAATTAAGCCTACTGTAGGTTAGAACTTTGTTTGAGAAATTGGTTACATATAATAGGTGGCAAACAAACACAGGTATTCATAAAGCAACATTTAGCAGCATGGTGGCAGGGGGGAAGTGTTTAATCACAAATACATGCCAGGCAGCTTTTCTCCCATGGGGTCTCCAAGAAAAATCCCAATTTCAAGTTAGAAATATGTCATCAGCCAATGCTACATTTTAAATCGCCTAATTTGAAACACATGCACACTCACTCTCATTCTCACTACACAAACACCAATGTACATTTTGCATGGGGATAGACATGTAATTGTATTTATTAGGCAATAGAAAGCTAAAAGTGTCGAAAAAAATTCTTCTGTAGAGGTAAAGTAAATCGGGTTAAAGGTATCTTAAATTAACTACTTTTTACTGTACACAGATAGTCTCATACATTTTGAATATCTACTTAGATCCAACATAATAACCAGATTCACATTATAGACTTGATCAAGAAATAAAGGAATTCAGATCAGGTCATATCATTGGTATTCTCACTTTCATTTTACTTACCACAGTATGAAACATGAGATCTGAAATCTATAGTAATCCCATGTTTGCTGCAAATATAAGCATAGTGTGCAAATGCATTGCATAAGCAACTTCTCCCACATTTACAAGCGTCAAAGCGACATAGCTGATAATATAAATCTGGACTGATGTATATGTGACATGGAGCAAAGACTTCTTGATTGATGAGATCACACTGGGATGCATATGCAACTATGAAAAATTGACATTACCGTGTTTATTAGTTAGAAATTCAAAAGTAAATAGCAAAACAATATATATATACAATATATATATATAAACAATATAATAATAATGTGATTTTGCCGAAACGTTGTACTCATATATATATATATATATATAATAGATACTACTGTAAAACTAGATACTTATAAAATGTAACACATCCCAATATATCAATATAGTCCCATTCCACTGACCTAAATGGGACTAAACCATACTAAATGAAATATTTTCAATGACTATTTAAAGTAATGAGTAAAGAAATAGACAGTGTTGCCTTTACTAAAAATATTAAACAAAGATTAAAGGAATAGTTTGATATTTTAAAACATCAGAAAGTAGGGGAAAACTCAGACACCAAACAAGACATGTAATCTAGTAATGCAAGTATCATAAAATTTAGATTAAAAATCTCCAAATAAATGAAAAGTGTACCATTTTGTTGATTAACGTTGCAAGGATCAACTACAGGAATGTTGACAGGCATGTGACATGCTGATGAAATCTTCCATGCATTAGCATGAAGTTGTGGGGTTCCTTCAATCATTCCTGATGGAGAACTAAGGGGAAAAACGAGAATGATTAAACAAAAGAATCAAGCTGTCCAGAAAAATATGCTTAATACTGGAATATTCTGTTGTCTTTTGAGATATGCCCATATGGAAAGGTTCTGTGCTAACATGATGATTGCACAGATTGATTGATTGATTTGATTTCATGTTAGTACCAAGAGGGGACCATGCTGTCCAGAACTTCAGCTGAACATTTCCAGTTGTACTGTGCTGTATATGTTGACCTTGTCAGTTTCTCAGTCTATGTTCTGAACTACTATATATTAGCACAGCAATTATACAAATGCCATCTTCTTTGTAGAACTCCATGTACTGAATCAGTGTGTGTTTGTTTGTGT
The DNA here is from genome assembly GCA_032467955.1 of Pseudoxenodon macrops. NCBI lineage: Eukaryota > Metazoa > Chordata > Lepidosauria > Squamata > Pseudoxenodontidae > Pseudoxenodon > Pseudoxenodon macrops. Next base: position 267,412 of record JANHFT010002070.1, read on the forward strand.
GTGTGTGCGTCAGTGGTGAGTTCCTCCTGGTTTTACTACCGGTTCGGTCATTGCGCGCTTTGTGCGCCAAACAAGCACTGGACATGCATGCACACTTTACAAAACCTGTTCACTTTCCCGTTTCTACTGGGGAGAGCACAGCTGATTCCCACAGCAATCCACTCTGCCACACTAATCAGCCGAGAAGATAAAGAGTAGAAAGGAGCCCAGGCAGGCAGACAGGCCAATTTCAATGTCGGGAGGAACTGGTTCTCTATTAGGTGATTGTCGCCACTAACGGTTCTCCTGAACCGCTAAGAACCGGAAGCAACCCACCACTGGTGTGCATGCGCCTATGTGTCTGTGTGTATCATATAGGGATGATAGATATATACTATATATATGGATGGATGGATAAATGGATGCTATTTTGGTTCTGTTCCAGAGCATCAAGTAAATCTATGATTTTGTCTTCCAGATCTTAGAAATTTTCTCACAATGGCCCAGCAACAGGGAGGACAATCTAGAGCAGGGGTTTGCAACCTTAAACACTCAAAGAGCCACTTGGGCTCATTTCCCACAGAAAACAAAACACTGGGAGCCACAAATCCTGGGTGAGAATGGCCGCGGGACAAGTGTCACAGGGACGAGGAAGGCCAGGCTTGGGGTATGGCCCCCATCCCGCAAGATCCACCCCTGCCTTCTCTCCCAGTCCTCTTTGCCGGTGGCAAAAGCAAATGTACCGCAACATAGGCGGAATGCTGTTGCTGTGCAAAGGCAAGTGCAAGGGTACTTTGCTCCCACACTAAGGCTCCGACCATGCCACTGCTGCCACAGGGCGATGACTCTTTCATCCCTCTGCCATGACAGGGTGACAGGGAGCCACAGCAGAAGGCCCAAAGAGCCGCATGCAGCTCCAGAGCCGCAGATTGCAGACCCCTGATCTAGAGCAACATTCCCTTACACCTACTTATCTGGTGGATAATATTCTTTGATGCTAACATGTCTCCTGAATTTCACATGTCACCCCATCTCCTCTCTCCTGAGCTGATACAAAACCCAACCTACATAGCCATATCTCTGTGAGGGGGGGGGAAACTCCTCTGCCCTACCTAGATTTCAGAAAGACAAGCCACATCTGCCTTCTCTCTCGTTTAAATCAATGGCTCCAAAGTAGCAATAATGATAGCGTATTATGAGACTAATTCTATAGCCCTTTAGTACAATTTTGTGTGCCCATCTGGGAGAACATTGGAAGTTTAGTCATGACAACTTACTGGACTTTTCTTTTTTGGTCTGAAATGTTTTGCTGCTTATCCCAGTAGCTTCTTCAGCTACTTGGATAAGCAGCAAAATGTTTCAAACCAAAACAGAAAAGTCCAGTTGTCATGACTAAACTTCCAGGAAACTCTGCCTGGATGACAGAATCTTCATCACCATCTTCAAGAACACTTTGTATTTAGAAGGTTACATAAACGTCCTCTGCCTTTTAAAACTGCAATAATATAATCATATATATGGTGCGGTATGGAAGACCCTGTAAACACAACTCCTAAAAAAAACCTCTGTCCCTAACAATGATAATTCAGGACATCTTATAAGAAATGAACAAACAAGTAAAATAGAAATTGAAAACTATTCTTAAGGGTGTACTGAAACAAACAAGACAGCTACTTTTGTCTAAGTTTATCATGCTTGCATTTCTATTTTTTCCCAAGTACATTCTGTTGACCATCAGCATAAGTCAAAGGTTGGTAAAAAAGAGTACCTAGAGTCATTTTTAATTGCTATAATATACTGATAACTTCAGAGTGCTAGTGAAAAAGAGAACATCTAATTCCCTCCCTGCTTATTTGTAGTTTGTATTTAAACTTATAAGTTTCCATGCCAACTGCAGTTTCCTTTGATCCACTAATCATTTGCTGAATTGTGCTGTTGGCTTTTGTCTGCATCTGTTATTTTTCCTCTCCTCTAAAATGGCTTTAATCTGTTCTATCTGATAAGATTTTTATTGCCTTTTGTAATTTTAGATGTGTTTATTATTATTTTTTCTTTACTTTATATCTACAGGCAGATTATTTTTATAAATGAAATGCGAAAGCATCTGTTAAAATAGAGCTCCTTTGAATTTTAAAAAATGGTTTTGTTTTGTTTTTTGTAACAAGGTGTAGCATGCATTTTATATTTTAACCAGTGCAAATAACCAGAATTATTCACTTGTAAATCCAACTCACAGAAAATCGTCTCTCAGATTTCCATTATAAGTTCCACAGAGACCCATAGTTCTGCTCTTCCACTCAGCTCTGAGTTGAATATACACTCTTTTGCCATCTTTAGCAAACTGGATTTTTAAACCAAATTTAGTTTTTAGCTGCACAAACAATGAAGACAGGTTCTGTACTTCCACGTATCCTGAATATAACAGAAAAATAATTAAATTATGTATGCATACATAGATTCATACCCATTACACTTGTTGTGGTTCACCGGCAGCCTGCTGAGCTGGCAGATAAGTCGGACAGTGGAGAGGAATATGGGTCAGCTCTGGAGTCTAGGGAAGGCTCGAATGGGGTCTCTGCATCAGAAGCAGAGATGGGGCCAGGGCCATCTGAGAGTTATGTGCAAGGTCTGATAGCAGCAATGCAGAGGGACAGGGGGTGCCAGTCCCTAATGCGCAGATGTGCAGAGCTGCTAGAAGACAAGAGCAGTTGCGAAGGAAAAGGGCTACTTGGGAGTAAGGCTGGGAGGGGTTGGACCCTCCCAGAAGAATTAAAAGAAGAGCTACCGCATGTGTGAGTTGCAAGAAGCAACTCATTCAGAACTGGTTTCAAATCATCTCACAGCTCCATGTGTAACTCTGGATTCTGGTTTGGTTTTGCATTTTCTTGCTGAGTTTTGAACTTTGTTTAATATTGCCCCATAGACGTATCTTGAAAGACTTTAGCTGAGTTCCCTAGGATTAATTGAGATAACTCTGCCCAGGCTGGAAATGAATCCAATTTCCAGCTACCATAAATAAAACAGAGTTTTTTGAAACACCATTTGTTTGCCTTGGTGTAATCAAGAAGCCTAGGTCAGAACAGATACAGAAATCATGTTTCTCCCCCGAAACCAGCTGCAACCTGGAATTTCTCTTTACTCCCCTTGGCGGGCCCTCTCTCTCCTTCAGTCAGTGAATCCACCACCTCCATATAGACAAATATATAACTCTACTGTTTAACTCATCCATTTTAGGTTCCATGTTGAAGTCATCTGAACGGTCCATTTCCCTGGTTAAGGGTGGGCAGGCACGGTTTGCTGCCGCTCTAGCCTGGGAACGGAAAGGCTCTTTGCCAGGAAAAGACATCTTTTTTGACTGGCTGAAATCAGCCAAGAGCAATCCAATTGTGATTGATTTTGAGGTAAGTGACAAAAGACAAGAGGAAAATAGGAATGTCCGACTCCAAGGGCCAAAGCTTCAGAGGTGGGTTCCTACCTGTTCTATCCAGTTCTATAGAACTGGTAGTAACTCCGCAATGACATCATGGAGCCGGTTCCTTCGGTGTCTCCATGGGCACTGCCATTTTGGATTTTGCTTCTGTCCATGCGCAGAAGCTAAATTTTGGTTCTGTGCATGCGTAGAAGCTATTTTTTGATTGCTGCACGTGCTCAAAGCACAACCCTGAGTGAACCGGCAGTAAGAAGATTCAGGACCCACCTCTGCAAAGCTCCCATGTACAGAAGAAGAAGAAGAAGAAAAGGATGTTGCGTATTTTGAATGAATGCTACACTATTTAAAATGGTCAGAACTTGTGCTATCCTCTTTTATTTTATTTGCGGAGGTGGTAATGACTAAATTGTACGCCTCTCCTAATGTTACGCTTTTTGAGCCTGCAGAAGGCAACAGTCATTCCCAGATAGAAGGCCCAAAATGTTTTTATTTATTTATTTCTTTAAGAAATATGCTGGGACAACTTTTGAAAAATGAAATATAATTCTTTCTTAGGTTTCCCCAATTGTGGATTTGGTGAAGAACTTCCCATGCTCTGCAACAAAACGTTTTAATCTCAGGAAGGCCTTTTCTGAATATATGAGCAAATATGACCCCTGTCACTGTGCCCCGTGCCCCAATAATGCTCAACCAGTTTTATCAGAAACTGGATGCCTTTGTGTCTGTAAGTCTGGAACATATGGAAGCAACTGTGAGCTGCGAGCACCTGACTACAAATCAGGTATTTTTATAACAGCTCCTTCTTATAATTGCCTATGAAGATAACAAAATAGGATGGTGCTTTGCATTGACGTTTCAGTTTTTGCTATGGTATAAATAAGGTAGCTAAAAGAGCTAGAAAGTCAAATTTAATTTTGCAGAAAAACTAAAATGAGAAAAAAATATTCTCTACCCTACTTTTGTCCTACAAGTAAAAATATGGGCAAAATATTATGGTATTATGTGTCATACATTGTTGTTGTATCTTACATAGCAGGTTTACATCATTGAGAAAAGGCATATGAATTCATTTCCATGCTCAAAAGACATGACATCAGAGGTGGTGTTCAGCAGGTTCTGACCAGTTCTGGAGAACTGGTAGCAGAAATTTAGTTTGGAGAACCGGTAAATACCACCTCTGACTGGCCCCACCTCCATCTATTCTCTACCTCCCGAGTCCCAGCTGATCGGGAGGAAATGAGGATTTTGCAGTAACCTTCCCCTACTATGCCCACCAAGCCACACCCACAGAATCGGTATTTAAAAATTTGAATCCCACTACTGCCCAACAGATGTAAT